>JAULBM010316221.1:0-13810 GCA_032357055.1 Geukensia granosissima | reverse complement strand
ATAATCTAATCGTCGAATTGTTGAAAACAACCACAAAGAAAGGTATTGTGTATTTGAAAAATAATAAACAAAAGACAACAAGGGGTTGTACAAAAGAAAATAAGGACGATGGCATATGTATTTGTTTTGAATTTTCGAAATGCTATTATACAGACTACCTTCGGAAAGGTATGACAAAATGCTATCTGTGGGAAGTTTAGGTAGCTCCATACCGTAGTTCTGAAATAAAAACAGACTTTGCCATAGTTAAATGATTAAATTAAAACAACTCATATGATTTTCATTTAATTTCTGGTTAAATTGCCAACCTGAAAAGTTTTGAACACAATCCTCCACATTCTTAAACTTAAGCGACATTCTTGCTTAATCTATACTTAATATAACGACCTCATATTTGAGCTATACCAATGTAGATGGCACTTGCAAATGAAAATTGTGATGCCGAGTAAAACATGGTGAAAATGCTTGAATCTGACAGTCATCTAATTTTCTTCTAATCAGAACATGGCTTTAGTCTGTTGATAATCTGTTTTTACAGATCAGTTGGAAGACTAATGAATTCATTTAGATATATTTTATTGAAGAAACTATAATTTATATAACACAAATTTTTCTTGCTAGACACTGTTGTCTTCTTGTCTTAATTTTGCAAACACTCTATAATATTTAAATGATGAAGCCATTTGGGAAATTTGACACAGATGTTACTGTCACAGAATAATGGACTGTATTCACCAGCCCAGTTGTCAGACTTAAAATTTTAGTATCAAGGTTTCCTCGATACGCGGTTGCTATTGACTAAAACTAGGATTTCCAGTGTGATGGGTAAAGTCAACAACACAGAAATTTCCCGTTATTCGTCACAATTTGATAAATGTAAAACATTGAAAAACGTCAATCATGGATATCATAGAACTATTATATCCTCGACAGTTTTATATAATGAATGTCAAAAAGACAGCAGTTCATTTGTCTTTCACATTGTTATCAGCTCTGTCATAAATTCATCTTTGTACAAATATCTTTACTAGATAACCTTCATCAGGTACGTTAGGAACGAAAAGATTTGCAGTCAATACATTAGAACTACATTTTTAAAATTTAAAATTTTCAGAAATCGCAAAAATAATTTAGTGTGCCAAAATGATCAAAATTTAGAACAGCCTTTGATAAGGAGTAAGGTCGCATACAAATGGGTATCGTGATCAAAATTAACAACAGAAAAAGAAAATACACCATTTCTCAAAACATATTCTACAAACGGAAACATTTAAGTATACTTTAAACATTAGAGCATACTTTAATCACGAAAAAAATGCCTCAACACAACACCATGAAGGGATCGACAAGTCTTGATGTCCTTCCTCTAACCTGATTTGACATGAGCTACATGGGGTGTGTCCTGCAGGAAGCAGAGACTGCTTACTCTTCCGGAGCACCTGAGTCTACCCCCAGTTTTTTGGTAAGGTCCATGTTGTTCATTTGTTTTTTAGTTTTTAGTGTTGTGTTTTTGTCGTTTTGGTCTTGTCCTCGTTGTTCTCCGGAGTTTGTCAGTACTTTTACATTTCCCTTTTCCTCGAATATCCCCTTGGTATTTTCTTGACACATTTTATAATTGGATGTTTTTCTAAAGAAAAAAAGATAAACATTTAAACACAAAATATGTGAACTATCCTTTTTGAAAATCAAGACAAATAATGGGCCGTTTGTACAGATACGAAACATAGAAATTGCATTGTTTTGGTACGTTGCATCAATCATTTTTAAAATCACATCAATATTAAGACGGCGGGAAGTTGAATTAAAAACACAATACTAGTATTCGATATTTACGTATATCCTTGGATTAGATGGCTTCTCCCTTCATTCGCCATCCACCTCCATTCTCCCTCTGACAATATATCAGTTCCATCTATCCAGTAATTCTCTGGAGCTCCACCAGTTACTGAAAACATCACATTACTAAATACATAAAATTAAATAGAATTTGCCAGTTTCAAAAAAGAAAAGGGTTCACAATCCGGCAATAAATAAAAATTGCTTCATTTTTGTTAGTAAACTCTGCAAGACATAGTGATAAATTTGAGGTGACGCAGGGTCAAAACAGTGTCAAAGGTTAAATCACTAGGACAAGAATTGCATTAATTACGTGCACCACTGCAACAATTGCCTTTTATCAATACTGACTGACATGTAATGGACGTTAAGCAGCGTCTATCTGTCAGTTGCATTTGTGGTGTAAGCAGAAGTGTCGACCAGAAACAGGTTTTTGACACATCTCGTTGAACGAATTGTATAAGTCAAATACACCTTTTTATGTGTTAAATGCGAAAATAGACGGTATTTATTTATTTACATTTCCAAGATTGAATGATATTGATTGTGGTTGATACGACATGTATATCTGAAATAAACTTCATTGGGTTAGCTCAATCTGTATGTTTCAGAAAGTTAAACAACGTTTGGGAGACTGACAAAACGGCAAAAACCACAGGTTTCTAAATGCACATTTTAAAGCTTAAAATAGTGTACAAAAAGATCATTGATTTTCATCATAAGTTTATCAAAACTTTTTCGAAAGATTGCCATTAATTTGGATTTTCATATGCGTCATGAATTAGCATGAAAACAACGACATGTGTGCAAAACGTATTTTAAATTATAATCAAGTTTGGTAGGTTTTGAATTTAGAATTCTTTTTAGTTATTTAGAATTTTTGCATTTCGTTAAATGTCACTGAAATAATAGTATTTAAAGTCCATGGTATACTTTTTGAGGTTTTAAATAAACAAAAGTTTCATAAAATATCTTAAAATGCAACATTTATACACTGTATGGTCATTTCGATTATTGACAACTCACCAGCTGTGCTTCATGTCAAAATTTTGAATATATAAAGGTTATTTATACAATTACAAATTTATTTGTCCATTTTACATGTGTAATCATTCGTACATACCGTTGCCATGTTCGGCTCTTAATAAACCTTCTATAAAGTTTTCTTCACCCTGATTCTCGATTGTGGCTAAGTCTCCTCCTATCACGTTACAGAATTTCTGTAAAAGTATTCATTGTTGATTAAATACAGATTAAATACATTTTTACCACTTAAGATGGCTGAAAAGCATTATCCGTCCTTAAACGATATGTTAATAATTTTGGTTTTCACCCCTCTTCCCCCCGAACAAGCACAGGCAGTAAGTGCATTCTCTACCACCTGATAAAAAAATTTCTTCTTACACCGCTTTGTTTTCCTTTGTTTCATTTTATACATTTGAGACTTCTCCGAAATTTTCATAATGATTTGACACCCATTTTGGAATTAGGGTCTTCCTAGACGGAAGTCAAACGCAGGGCATTTGTGAAATTGGGGAAAGAGAAATCAGTCCCTTCCTTAGTGTTATAAAATGTCAACATAATGTAGGCTTGTCCAATAAAAGTACCATACCAGTGATTAGAACCACAGGTGCATGACTCAATATAAAAAATATGCTTAATATACTACATACGTTAACTTAGTGTATGTAGTATATTGAGTTTATTTTTTATTACGCGTCCTGCACCTGTGATTAGAACCACATGGAAAGTGATAAAATTGCTTTCATTTCTTACATTCGCGGTATGATAAAATAACAACATTTTGTACGATTGATGCAGAGAAATTCGATTTCAGAGGTAAGACTTGCCATATTTTTGCATTGATTTCTCTCGCTACCTCACAAAGGGAGCGCATAGTGCATTGTATATGACTTCCAAGAAAAGTATTATATATGAAATCAGCATTGACAATCCTGCTCTAATTTCATCTTTATAATTCACGCGTCGTCATAAAATAACAGAATTATATGTTACAAATAGCATAACAACCATTAACACTGACATCCTGTAGTTAAGGGCAACTGTATGTATAATTGGCAAAAAAATTCCTCATAAGTAATAAAAGCTGCAAGTGTAACTATACATTTATACAGTGAAAGCGTCTACACTGAGCCCCTTTTGAAGTTGAGGTAATGTTCGGTTGAAGCAGGTTAAAAACAAATGGAAACTAGTATTAAGGGACTTAAGAATCAATCTTGTTAAGACAGGTTGTCGGTTTTCTCAGTGTTTAGTTTAGATAGGTTTCACTAAAATTTCTTTTATAACACTAGTGTTATAATAAAATTGGACTTGTATGATTGTCCAAAAAGTAACATTACAGTCTTGATATTTGCTTGCCTAGTTTTACTATTGTGGCATCATAAATCTCAATGGTGAGAATTGCTGATTTCGCCTTTTTTCTTTTTCTTTTCTTGCTTCTTCATAATAAGACATTATAATATATTGTTGCATCAAGAAATTACCATTTTATTGATGAGAACTGCAAGAGTTGCCGTGATTTTGCTTTTCTTACTTATGTCTCATCCTAAAATGCCAACATATTGTATGATTGTTTACATATATATATCTTTATAACATATGATAAGAAGTGCATAGTCCAAAAAGACAAGACAAATTTGAAACAAACTAGATGATAAAACGAAATAAAAAAGGCACAAAGGCTTGAAATCCACGATCTCCTTTATAAAACCGGTAACAGGTCAATAAGAATTTGAAATACCATATGGATCAAATAATTGGTATTTGCGACAATAAAAGTTAAGGAGGGACGTATAGGATGTTTAGGAAAAATCTTTTAAAATGAAAATGATTTTCATGTCATTGTCTTTGCTGGTTTTAAATATTGGTATTGTTAATTCATTTGTCTTTTTTCTAAACCAAGAGATACGCTGGTATTTGACATGAAAGTTTGATCATTTAGATCCTTCCAATTCCATGAAAAATGAGACTTCTTTCTGCAAATATGTCTTTGGTTGCGAAATAATCTAGTATTAACAAAAGTAGAACTTTAACTATAAAAACATTAAACAATCAAAATTAAAAAATCTATATTTTAAGCATTAAATATATTGCTGAGTACGCAAATTATGCATATTCATAAGCGCAGATCAGAGATATTTTGCAGAATGGTTCATTCTGAGTTAATATAAGATCTCTTCCAGCTTTTCGTTGAGCTCTTAATAGGTAATAAATAATCATAACTACTTGGAACTTCAAAATACAAAATTACCAAAGTTGAATAAATATAATATATATGTTACACACTTTCTAATGTTTATGTTCATTTTAAAGACGAAACGCTGAATGAAGCAGTCAGATTATACTTTTCAGCATTATAAATGGTATGTGTCGTGTCCCCTCCATATTCTAGTTAATTGAAGGCAACAGCTTAACGAAAATTATGCAGTGCACTATCCAGAAAAGATGTGGATTGTGTCTTTCTGGCATATATTCCACATTCTTTCTTTTAAATGCTAAAGTGTGCTCTACCTTGGCTTCAAACCAACTGGCCATGACGTGGCTGATCACTTTATAACAATAGTCTCCATGAGGAACGAATGAATATGGACAGTCCCCTCTGCACAAAGTCACTGTTATATAATAAAAATAATAATTACCCTATTTTAAAGAAATATAATCAGTGCGGAAATTTGTATGGTCTGAACATCAATGATTTGAACAAAAAGAACAGAACAGACGCCATCAATTGAACTCGCATCTCCTTTTATTCGGTACCTGGATATCATTTAGTACTTTAACTGTCGTGTGTAATGTTTTGTGTTTCATCTTGTTCAGTTGAGTAGATGCACGGAGACGGAAGCACGTGCTTACGCATCGTTTAGAAATAAAAAATTATAAATGGTAATATTGTATCATAGAATGACAAGTGTAGAATACCTATGTGAGAGATAAGAAGTGCATAGTCCAAAGAGATAAGACAAATTTGAAACAAACTAAAAGATAAAACGAAATAAAAAAAGGAACAAAGGCTTGAAATCCACGAACTCCTTTACAAAACAGAAGTGGGATCATTTGCTCCAGAAGGGTAAGCACCCCCTGTCTTGCACGCAACACCCGTCGTGGAATCCATAAACTCTAATCTGGGTTAACGTCAATCCAAGAAGAGGTCAACTTATTTTTGTATTACCGGTAACAGGTCCATAACTAGTTGAAATACACTGATACCACATGGATCAATCAATTCGTATTGGCGACCATAAAATTTTAGGAGGGACTTGAATTTATAGGAAAAATCTTTTGAAATGAAAATGATGCTCATGTCATTCTCTTTGCTCGTTTTTTTAAAATATTGGTATTGTCATTTCATTTGTCTTTTTTTCAATCCAAGAGATATCCTGAAGTTTCAAATGAATGGTGTAGATTCACTTTTGGTCATTTATGTCCTTGGAATTCCATGAAAAATACAATTTTAAAGTTGGACTGCAATATTGCAGAAAAATATTGAATTATGCCCTACCAAGACATATCACGCACTGTTCTGGATATGACATCAATGATGATGTCACTCTGAAATCGCAAATAACCTCCCAGAGAGAAAAAATGCCTATTTGACCAATTTTAGGCCATTTTGGGTGTGGTTTTGTGTCGGATGACTTAGGTTGCATAAGCAGACTAAAATGATCTTTGGTTGAGACATTTATCTTATTTTCGTACAACTGTTTATCTCAAAACATTTTTGGTCAATATATGCGGTCTTTGTTTGTGGGCATGTTTTGTAGTTTTGATGATGCAATTATTTGTTGCTTAAATATTAACATATTTCAGATTAAAAAGTGATGTTTTGGATTTAGAGGGTACCCAACACCATCACGAAAATAAATTTCACTCGTTTAATTTTCTTTATATTTTGTTTAGACATTTTCTATGATGAAAGAAAAGGAAACATGAAAATTTCAAGAAATTAGAACCACACATTTCTCTGGAATTATTTCAATGTATATAATAGTCATTTCATCATGAAAAATTTTGATCAACGAGATGCATTAATATTAATATAAAATAATGCTTGATTAAAACGTTTAGATGATCTTACAGATTTATTTCCCTTAGGTGTATGGTACCCCCTTAAATGGAAATACTTTAATTTTTGGGCCAAATTACAGCCTTAGTTGACCTACTCCTTTATCAAACAATGTTTTACAGAAATTTGGTGCATTTAACTAATCTCTAGAACACCTCATACGTACGAAAAGAACTCGAAAATTATTGCACTTAGAAGTTGTCACTGCCGTCGAATTTTGGGTTCCTATTAAGATTTGTTTGGATTTGAGTGCTTCTTTTGCTATTTGAATCTTGGACTTCCTATGTTTTGCTACTAATACTACTAGTGAGAGGTTAATACTTGAAATGTATACAAATAAATTATCAATATTTATTCGACATTGGTAATTTTGTATTTCGTAAAACGAAAGCCTGTCACCGCTCAACTAGTATAAAGATTCCAGGACAAAGTTGATATTAAAACCTTATGATTTAACGTTGGTTCCAAAAGAGCAAGCCTTTTAAGATTTATAGTTTAAAATACCATAGAGTCTTATAGCAAATTAATTTGGGTTTATCAGCCTTCTTTTTTTGTAAGTTGAAACATAAGATATCGTTATAAAAAGATCCACATAGAAGCCATTCCGTCAATGTTTGGTTATAATTGAACATGTAGATTTTTTAAGTGAAATGAACTGCCCATAGCGTCATATGCCAAGCTCGACTGGAGCAGCCATCTTCGTTGACAGGTGCGGATATTGCGTACAATTCTGAAATGGACCTACCAAGTAAATATCATTAAAAATTAACTTTGGATCCAATTGAGCAAATGGTTCCCAATAAGAAGACGTTTAATGATTTTTCATATGGATTTTTTCACGAATCAGGTTCCATTTAATTTGGCGAGCGTGGTCATTAGATAGAAGATACCAACCTGGTGGTGATAGTTCAACCAAAGTTTGGTTCAAATTGAGAAAATATTTAAAGAACCTTTATTATCTTACATATACCCCGTATCATTTTACGTTCACGCATGGCATACAGGCTGATGTAACAGAAAACTTAAAAAACACTCTAGAACATAACTAGTTATTGATAATCAAATGAAAATTCGAATCGTTGAACTGCGCATTACTAGTAAGTACGAACCAAATGTTTCTTTTCCCAATACCCAATGGCCACACTCTGCTTAAATTAAAAAATAGATAGTCAGTAATATACAATCAAGTTTAGGTAATATACTTTTTACAAGAAAAATCCTTACCACTTATGAATAATAGTAAAGCTGTTAACCCAGACATGATTGAACAACAAATCAAACAATTCTTATCAGTTAAGATAGCATTTCGACAAAGAGGAGTGCTGGAATGAACTAAAGATCCTACTAACAACACATGTATTCCTTTAAGTGGAATTACAGCATTGTTTCAGACCAACTTCTTTACGTTAGTCGTTTTTTCAGAGAAGAGAATATAATTTATTTAACCCTCATTTCCAGTCAACAAGAAATCCCAAAGAGAATTCAATTAAAAAACATATTCCATTGCATTGTCCGTCCTTGGCCTTGTCATAATTATTCAATAAACTTTCTTTTTATAAAAACCTGCAAATATTTTACAATTTGCAAATTCAAACATCTTTCACTTTGAATTAATTGATAAAGAAATAAAATTCAAATTACGGAATTGTTTTGTTTTTATTTTCTGGCATTAATTTTGTTTGACTCATTTAACGTTCCATATCTAGTCTCGAACAGCTACCATTTCTAAAAGGTTTGAGGTTCCGATAAGTGATGAATTCATTTTCTGATGTATTATGTTCAGCAACATTAATTCAGGTTCGTTCAGTCTTTAGTTAATATTTTCTTACTGGGGATGTTTTTATACTGAGTTATTCAGTATATTCGGGTGAAGGTAAATAGAGACAAAACATATTTTTTCTGGTGTTTGTTGATGTGTAATTTTTAACATTTCAATCATTAGTTAACTGCACATAAGCAATGCTTTGCACAAAAAGTCATTCAGTTTATGAATGGCCATTCAGTTTATGTGTGAATTGGTTCAATTTGCACACAAATAAACTTTTGACAAAAAGATTAAATCTTTATAATTTTTGACTATTCGTATGAAAATGAAAAGATATAGGGTAAATGTCAGAGAGAATGCACTCCAACCACGAGAAAAACAGGAATTAAATAACCTAGAGGTCTCAATCGCTCCAAATAAAAAAAACGTTTATGTGTTAAATAATACTGATCTTACCCAATATGATAAAAAACTACATGCAACAGAACAATAAACAAGATACACCTATGACAACTTAACTTGGGAGAGGCAAAAAAGACATGTGGTGAAGTTAAACAAGTTATAAAATTTATCTTGAAGGGTAAGTAAATCCTGCTCCACTAGTTGTACCAGTCGTTTTACTCAGTCGAACAAGCCGGTGTTTAGTCACAATCGATGTTAGTCGCAGCCGGTATAGGATCTGATTTTAACATTCGTTTGCAGCAACTCACTATCAATAAAATCCTGATAGGAACTCGCCCTGCAATAGCGTATCAACTTAGAAATATACCCTCCGTCTGCTAGTCTGTAGAAATGATGAAAATTTTCAATGAGAAAATCTCTCTTTCCGTATAATTTTGTTCTTATGCTACCCTAACTGTCAATTCCTAGTTGTAAGTCCAGGTGTGAAGTAGACTGATTTGTTAAAAATTGTACGGTTTTTGGGGAAACATCTCTTTCTTATACGGCATAATTTAGTATCATTCTTTTAACTTGGAAAATGCATTTACATTAAATAAATTGAAAACTAACTG
The DNA here is from genome assembly GCA_032357055.1 of Geukensia granosissima. Lineage (NCBI taxonomy): Eukaryota > Metazoa > Mollusca > Bivalvia > Mytilida > Mytilidae > Geukensia > Geukensia granosissima. The sequence goes on along the minus strand of JAULBM010316221.1, from coordinate 4,113 downwards.
ATATTGAAAAGTAGACGGGTTGTTTGGAAACATTTATCACTTCCGTTGCATCGTCATTTTACCTGGAAAATATTTCCAGACATAAAGTCAAGTTAAGAATTCGTTCAAGTTTAGAATTCGTGCGTACTTAAAAGTAGGATAAGATAAACTACTTAGTAATTTTTGTAGATACCAAAGATAATCAAGGCAAGATAATGGACAAGTCGAGGGATTGCTTAACGATTATCAATACAGAAATTGGCAAAATTAACATAAAGTCACTATAAATATAAACGGGGCAATTCCTAGCTACAGTTAGACAAATTTAAACTGTTTGGGTAGAGGCAGTAAATTTAGCCTTAGCAAATGGCCAGCAACGACCACTCATTACGAGCTGTTGCAAAGGGTTATTTTACGTGCTAAAAGCGTGGCATTATCCCAACAAGGGTCTGAGTGTATTACTTACTTGTTTATACCTTTGTTTTCTTTGATTTTTTCCCTTTGACTACTCTTTGGGTGAGTGTTGCGTACCCACTAAACTAGATTTTGAAGAAATCGACTATAAAAAAAATAATTATATTCTTCAGCAGCCATGTTTATGTTTACTATAAAAGGATAACTTAATAAAAGAAAATCTATTTTGCTGCGCAATAAGTTTGGGTTCTACTAGCAAAAATGTACAGCGTGAATAAGAAAATCATACAGATGATTATACGGTACAGCGGTTTCAGAAGAGTTGATATTAAATTAAGATCAATCGAAAAAAAAAATCAATGATGGCCATGTTTGATGTTCAATTGAAATGAAATGAAGTAACTTAACAAGAGGCTCTGAGGACTAAACCTCTTCTATTTCGATCACCTAACAATCGGCCACCGAGGTAACTTGACTGCAAAACCTACAATAGTTTATAAAGGATGTTCAGGTAAGAAAATGTTTTAAATAACTACTCAGAAACACGAATTATAAATTTCTGACAAGGACAAGAAATAAAGTCTTCTGAAAACATAAAGATTTTAAAGACGTTCATTTTATGATTGACTGATTGACTGTCAAGCGACAAATGTTTCATGAATATTCAGGACGAGCACAAGTTATCGATAAAATTTATCAGAAATAGAGTTGACAGACCTGTGGCATTTTCTTGCCATATTAAGCCAAATTGGGACTATTTGCGTAGGGCAGTAACTTTAGCCTCAACAACTGGCCATCAACGGCAAGTCATTACGAGGTGTCTTTTACGTGCTGAAAGCGTGGTATTCTCCCAACAAGGGTGCGACTGTTTTATGTTACCTTCGAATGACGTTGGTTGATAATTTTTTACATCCTGCCCAATCTTTAGAGGTTCTACCCTTGGCAGAGAAATCGAGTAGCCTATTTATTTACACCAGCTACTCTCGAGGTAGTCAGGTATTTTTACATCTCATCCAAGCAACGGTCGGCCTTTAGCAGGTGTTTTACCTGCAGGTGAAGAAACCGAACGGCCTATTTCTAAACCTGTCCGTCTTGGGGGTACGATTGCTGAACAATCTGGCTCTACTTAGCTTAAATGTTTGAACCATAAAATATTTATTTCAATGGCCCAATGAAAACTTTCCCATGCCAGCCATGTTTGTGTTCCAATCGGAACAAAATGATAAAAATTTAGTTTTTAAAGTAATTCCAAAGACTACAGCAAATAAGAAAATAGTTGTCTGATTGAGATGAAATCAGGAAACATCATGGCCATAGCTAGAAATTTTCAAGGGGGTTCAAACACCTCGCGGAGCGACCATCAAGGTCGTGGTCTGGGGTATTTGGTGCAAAACCCTGCAATCTAGTCATTTCCTGGCACTGTTTTTGCATTTCAGAAAGTCCTGGTTATTAAACTTTAAGATTCAGACTTCACTCTGAATTGCCAGTTTGATAGTGCTTATTGGTTTTCAAGGAGGGGTTCGTCCAAACCCTCGAATCCCCTGGCTACGGGTATGAACTCAATAAAAAACCTCCAATAAATGCTTTCTATAAAGTTTTAGTTCATTTGGTGGTGTGTTTTCAGAGGAGAAAATGTTTGAAAATTATCCATCAGAAAAAAAATGCTGTGACAGACATGTCTGTCAACCAGTCCGAACGAAATGAAGAACTTTGTGAGAAACATTATTAATGCTTCCGGACAATGTTGGTTCGATTTGGCCTTAAAGTTTCAGGGGGTGAACACTATTTCTTTTTTAAATCATCCAAACAGAAAAAGAATTGCTGTGGCAGACATATTTGTGTTCGAGGAAATTTCTTAAAAATACCTTCCATTAATGCTTCCGATCCAGTTTTATTTCATTCAGCCTTTCAGTCTGATTAATTTGATCCCATTCAGCCTTGCTGATTCAGAGGAAATGACTGTTTGAAATAAGCCAATTAGAAACACCAATTGACCTTGACTGCCACGTCTGTAGACAGATCAGCACAAAATAGGTACATTTCATAGATCTGCTTCCTGTTAAGTACGCTTGCAATTTTTCTACCGGTTTTGAGAAGAAGATGAGAATGTAAAAATTACGAAAAGTATACAGAGGCCAAGTGATACAAAAGCCCACATGGCCCTTTGCCATATGATCTTAATAGAACTTCCCATAGTTGCTTAATATTAAGTTTTATTTTGTTTCATCGAGACCTTTCCGAGGAGAAGTATTATCGTTATAAACAGCCAATCAGAAATGCCCTTGGCGGCAACGTTTGTTTTCCGATTGGGGAAAAGCAGCAATCTTTGTACAACATGAACAAGACTTTCTTTTTTAGGTATACAGGTTATATTTCTTTTGGGCAAGCTATTGCTAGTCACAAGGTTGTTTAAAACCTTAAGATTCATTATTCTCATTTCCAATGGGAATGGAATATTGTTTCCTTGACATTCACCTCATATCTTCAATATTCCTTAGTCGCTTCCTGTCAAGTTTGAGAGATTTAAAAGAGTCATTTGTCATCTTTTAATCGGCCAGTCAAAAACAAAACAAGAATTTCCTTTTGCTGACATGTTTTGTTTTCCAAAAATCAAAATGAGCTAACTTTATACGTTCAATACCTCCAAAAGACGCCGCATTACATTTCAGTTCTTTTAGATGAGTGGATTGAGAGAAGTAAATGTTTTAAACTGACCAATCAGAAGAAGATTTTCCAATGATGGCAGTGTTCGTAATGTAACACAAACAATACGATTCATCATTTTTCCAATGATGGCAGTGTTCGTAATGTAACACAAACAATACGATTCATCATTTTAGAAGTCCTTCAAATTAAAGATGTTTCCTGTCAAGTTTGGTTTCAAATTTAATTCAGAAATAAGAAGAAATTATGAATATTAAAGGATGACGAACGACAGCTGACTGACATACTATGGACGACGGGACGCTTAACGGTTGCAAAAGCGCACACGGTCATTTGGGCTAGTGAAGCAAAATTCTGAATGTTAAAGAAGTCTGTCACGTCGGCAAAAACAAGCAAGTATGCTGGTAACCATGTATCTAAAGAAGGTTGACAAAACAATGTTACAGTACAGTAATGTAAATAAAATATGACAACGACAACAAGGACAAATAAATCACAGGTACAGCGTCTTCCTCCACAAATGAATCTGAAACCATACTATATGACTGACATCTTGCTAAATGTAGCGTACAAAATTCAAAGTCCAAATATGAGTCTTCATATTACGAACATTGTTTTTATTTATAAAATATAACGCAAAATAACTTGTTTTTGGATATCTAAACCAGTTTTTTATCGATAAGGATGTTAATTATTTAAGATACATGTTACTTTAAACAAAGAATAAGATAACATCTCCAGATAATATTAAATAGGAAATTTAGCCTATATCAAATTAAAAGATAATAAAAACAGAAAAACAAAAATGAAACATGAACCCTGCATGCAAAAATCTGGTATGTCCGAATTTTTCTTTTGGGTGAAATGAATTAACGAAATGGGATACATATTTTATATTATTATGCTTCCTGTAAGTTTCTCCTTTAATATTAAGTAACTTTCTATAATTGCCAACAAAAATATGTATCGTAAACATACTAAGTCTGAAGTCCTTGAAGGCGTGGTTTAATAGCTGTATGTCAAAATCAGTCACGTTCTATAGGCGGAGCTAATCAA
>JAULBM010316210.1:0-13811 GCA_032357055.1 Geukensia granosissima | reverse complement strand
CAATGGTCAACCAGTTATACCATAACTGAAAAATAGCAAATTAACACAGTGAATTGTACTTGACTTCAGACAGAAAATTTAGCAGAATTTATTTTGGCGATTCTCTAGAGACTGCTAAAATATGCTAAAATTTGCACCCTGCAAAAATAACCCGCTGTACAGTATAAAGTGCCCTACATGTAGGTTTAAAAATTTATGAAGTTCATTTTTCTGCCACTGCCACCATTGTTATAGGATAACTGTGTTACAATATACCCAGCTGTCTCGGATAGAGACAAACTTTTACTGAGTTTATTTTAAGTTTTATTTATAAATTACCCTAACCATCTTAGCTAGTTCTCACCAAGTAATTCAGCTTCTTCCAACAACAGTACTAGCCAGCACAATAAGACTGAAGTATTCTTGAAAGTATTTTAAAACCCTTACAAATAACCAAACAAATAAAGATAAAAGTGGGTGTAAAAATTGTTTTTTGTAAGCGGTTCATATAACTGTGATGGCTGAATTTTTACCATTTTTCAGGTCCTGTGTTTTATTTATTTCTTAAAAGAAATTTTTGACTCCATAAGCATGACAAATATTTTATATACAATAAGAGAAATTAGAATATGAATTATTTTGGAAGATTATTATTAGAGAAGCAGTGTCACATACAAACTTTCAAATAATAATATGATGGTACTGTTTCTGAAAAGTAACCTTAAGTCATGATGTTTTATTTATAGATTAGGGTATTTCCAGAGAGAACATATGTTTTTGAACCAGAGTCAGCTGACAAATGAAATGACCCGGCATTATGCTACACAGGTAATCTACATAGAGTTTATATTTCATGCATATTCAGGATGAGAACATATTAATGATGAGTGATGATGAGAAAATCTCCTTTATACTAGACAAACACTCTGAGACAGATATTTAACATGGTAGCTCACAAAAGCAACAGGCTGCAGGAAGATTTACCACTTTACCCAGACACATTATTTTGACTCTGGGATGACCAGTCTTTGCTCTTCCTTCTAAATGCTGTGGCTTATTTATGAAGCAGCAAATACCAATTTTAATATAATTGGTTTGACTTGGCAGGGCATCGAACCCATTTAAGTTTTCTTGTAAAAACATTTTTATCAAAATAATTTATTCAAATATTCAACGAAAGAATTAGTGTATTCCTCATATTAAGTGCCATGGGCCCTTGAAATATTTTAAAATGGGGCTTTTATCAGAATTAGAAAAATCTGGAATTCAATCAAGTCCAGTTCAAATTTGTTTCTGTAGTTTAGCCCAAAATGAAGAATTCTAGTTTCCTCACTACATTGAATGTTTAGCGATATAAAATGGTCATTTTCTCAAAAAATTTTCTGTTCTTTGATATTGTAAATCTTTGCAACATTGTAGGTTACTTTAGCATTTTTAACAAAATTAAGTTGATTGGCAAATAATTCCAGGTATATGGTGTTTAATATTTATTTTGTAGAAAAATTTATTCGATAAATTTTATAGAAAAATTTATTCGAGAGATTCGAAAAATCATTGTCTAAATAAGGTAAGCAATTAAAACAAAATAAAAACAGAATTTTGGACTCCCTAAAAATTAAAAATTTATTCGATAAATTTTGTAGAAAAATTTATTCGAGAGATTCGAAAAATCATTGTTTAAATAATGTAATCAATTAAAAAAAAATAAAAACAGAATTTTGGACTCACTAAAAATTAAAAACCAAGGATTTTAGTATCTTCCAAACAACATACTTTTTTCAAACAACACTTTATGAAAGCCATGAAATTAAAAAGTGCACAAAAACTAAAGCTAGAATTTGTTGTTTTTAACAGGCCATCAGACAAATGTATGTGTTGGTTCTAGGATTAGATGTACTAGGTAATCCGTTTGCATTAATTAGTGGTATGGCTGAGGGCATTGAAAGTCTCTTCTATGAACCTTATCAGGTATGTATTTATAATATAAAAATTGGAGATATGTCATGATTGTTCATGAGACCGCCATCCACCAAATAAAATTAGAATTTAAATAATCCAGTTTAAGTATTCCACAAATGAATGCATTAAGTAAGGATTTGAAGGAACTTTTTATTTTTCCTCCACTATTCAAACAATTTTACTAAATCTTATCATTAAAGTCCTAAAAGACAATCCCTGATCTTCCTTTCTTCAGCACTGAATTCTTGAACAACACATTTTGTTGCACAATAGTGATTTTGTAAAGTGATAAATGTAAGAACATACACTGAAATGAATTGTTGGGACATTCATACAGTGGTTTCATAAAGAGCCAGATGTTGGCCAATTTTGCCAGGTATTGGCATAATTTTCCGTCTTTTTCATTTTTGGACAATGAAAAATTTACTGGTTCATGTGCATGTTAATATATTCTTTTCCAATTATTCCATGTTAAACAACCTGCTGAAAATCTGACACACTGCTTTGTATAGAGAAGTATAGAAGTGATTTATAAAAATAGGAGATGTGGCATGAATGTCCATGAGACTGCCATCCACCAAATGACAGTTGAATTCTACAGGTCCTGTCATGGCCTTCAACAATGAACCAGAGTCTACACTGTAACGGAAGCTGTAAAAGGCCCCGAAATATAAAATGAGAAACTATTCATAAAAAAGGACAATCAACCTCATCTAGTGAAAAATGGTTAACAAACAACAATAATTGACTAATTAATCAAAGACAACCACTGGACTACATGTTCCTGGCTTGGGACAGGCATGTATGTGGCGGGGTTAAACCAGTTGGTGAGTGCTCAACCCTCCCCCTTACATGGGACAGTGGTGCGACAAAACAGCAATACAACACACTATAAAAATAGGTTGAATTGAGCAAATTTTACAATTTTAAAAAGTGAGCAGAAAAAGGTCAAAAGTAAACAGATCTGGAAAGGACATTGTGTTGTTATCTGGACAGTGGTTACAAAATTATCTTTGGTGGAGGCAAAAAAAAATCATGTGGAAACCTCACTTTATACAGTGAAACCTGTCTAAACTGAACTCTGAGAAAACCAAAAACCTGTCTAAACCAGACTGATTCTTAAGTCCCTTTATACAAGTTTTCATTTGTTTTTAACCTGCCTAAACCAAACACCTGTCTTAACAGAACATTTCTTAAAGTCCGAAAGGGGTTACGTTTAGACGGGTTTCACTGTACTGTAGATACCCCACTTTGTTCTTTATATGTGGAACAACTCCACAATAGTTATATTCTTATTGTCAATAGAAATATATTTCGAAGTGAACAACAACTTCCTTTTCTTTTGAAAACAGAGAAAACCTGCAAATTGTAAAAACAACACATGAGCTAAATAGTCCAACTAACTGTAGTTTATTTTACCAGCATATTGTCTACTTTTTCTGAATTTCAACTTAAAAATATTGGTTATCTATCAAATACAATATTACAATAAATGGGTATCATCTCTTTCAGGGAGCTATACAAGGTCCAGAAGAGTTTGCAGAAGGTCTGGCTCTGGGTGTCAGAAGCTTATTTGGTCATGCTGTTGGTATGTTTCTTCTAGACTTAATATTACTCATCATTTGTGCAGTAAGGTTTATAAAGTTGACATTGATTGTCAAAAAATCAGATGATAAATAAGGTTTTTATCTAGATTTCTGGATTTTTTAAGTATTTTTCCTTATTTAATCTTTAACAAAATGCGTAACTTCTTAATCAAACTTTGCCCATGAGTTTAATTGTCAGTACCTTGATACTGATGCCAAAAATGCAAATATAGCTACCAACATGTTGACATTTTAAACAGGAATCATATTCATACAAAGACTTAAGTCAAGAGGAAATGATATGGGTTAGATACCCTGACTTTGAAATGATATGGGTTAGATACCCTGACTTTGAAATGGTATGGGTTAGATACCCTGACTTTGAAATGATATGGGTTAGATACACTGACTTTGAAATGATATGGGTTAGATACCCTGACTTTGAAATGATATGGGTTAGATACCCTGACTTTGAAATGATGTGCCCTGACTTTGAAATGATATGGGTTAGATACCCTGACTTTGAAATGATATTGGTTAGATACCCTGACTTTGAAAGGCATATAGTGTGTTGCAATTTAAGGTTGATTTCACGTTAGCCAAACTTTGGTATTGCCCATTTTAAAAAAAAAATCAAAAATAAAATAAATAAATAAAAAAGACCTACATGGTAAATCAACAACAAGCTCATGATCAGGGATATAAGATGAATTTTAATGTCAAACATAAATGCATTCACTGTTAAGATACATGATGTTTAAATTTTGACCACTAGGTGGGGCAGCAGGAGCTGTATCCAGGATTACTGGTGCCCTGGGTAAAGGTATAGCAACCTTGACCTTGGATGATGAGTACCAGAAGAAAAGACGAGAGGCATTAAACAAGAAACCTGCCAATGTACGAGAAGGCTTTGCTCGAGGTGGTAAAGGACTTGTTATGGTATGTAGATTTAGGTTTTTTCTTATATAAATTTTTATTCCCCCAATTATTTGGGTATTGAAGTTTTAACCCCTGTGTGTATATCAGTCCCTCCTTCCATAAATTTGTCAATATTTGTCATAGATATCTCTGCTTGTATATGTTGGATTGATGAATGGTCTGAAGCATTATCAGGGTGAGTTGCTGCATTCCCGTCATACGTCAATTTACTGTTTGTTGAGACTAGGCATCCGTGTCCAATAGACAAATTTTTAAAAAGCAAGGCTTTACTTTTAATTTTCAGATGCAGGTAGCTGTAATTATATTTTTGGTATTGCTAAACATTGTTTTGAACTGTTTTCCAACATATGCAAAAATGAAAATTGTTCATGTTAACAGTGGACTCTCTTGAAAAAAAAATATAAACAGCCATGGGAAAGAACAGAACCAGGGGCTAGGATTGAGAAATTTTTTAAATAAAAAGTACCAATTCTATACGTTTGATTATATTTGGAGGCACGGGGGATATTAAACAGAGATTGGATCCATAAAAATACATCTAATCATTCATTGCACACTAAAGGTAAATAGAACCAGGAATGACAAGTAAAATTTGTGATGAATTGTGCAAATTTGGTATGTTCTTTTAAAACAGAAATAGCTATCACATTCATGCACTGTTAATTTTAGGGTGTGTTTGATGGAGTGACTGGTATTGTCAGGAAACCTATAGAAGGAGCTCAGACTGAAGGTGTTGGGGGATTCTTTAAAGGTAATTTCTGTTAATTTAATTTTTTTAAATATACAGACTCAATAATCTTTTACTACAGGGACATAGACTAGTGTCAGATGAAGTAAATGTTTGGTTGACACAGAAAAGTTAACATTAAATTAGTAACACCAAAACCATATGGATTTCTTTATCCCCCTAAACCATAAAACCCTTAACACACTTGTGGTATGTTTTTTTTTGCCCCCTCTTTCAGGCCTTGGGGCCATTTAGTACTAGTTTTACCCTCATCCCTACATACTTCCATCAATTTTCCTCAAAAGGTTTCTTAGTATGTGTATGCTAGGACTGTTTGCCATGGAAGAGCAGACCAATCAGCTTAGCTGGAAAAATGTGATACAAAAGAGTTCACTTTATGTTATACTATATTTTAGACACTTTTATTGGGATGATAATAGAATATAAAATTTCTGCTACTTAACAAAGTTAATTATGTTTTACAGGTTTGGGTAAAGGCTTGGTAGGCGTGGTCACTAGACCTACAAGTGGTGTCATAGACTTTGCAAGCAGCTCATTTGAGGGCATTAAAAGGTATGTACAATGACATTATACATTTATTTAGTTGTCAGACCTGTTTGACAAGAATTATATCACATGTTGTTTTGCGGGATTTTGTGGTATTAATTTAAGTAGAAATAGGAGATGTGGCATTATTGTCCATGAGACAGCCACCCACCAAATGACAGTAGAATTTTAACTTCTACAGGTCTCATCATGGCTTTCAACAATGAACCATAGTCCATACCATAACGGTAGCTGTAAAAATTCTAAACCCCTGGAATTACTAAGCAGCTTCAAAATGTGTTGCATGTAGGATTTGGCTTCCTATTTTGATTTGTTTTGATTTGAATATTTCTTCTACAATATTTGAACTTTGGATTTCCTGTTTTGTTTCTAATGCCTATAGTGATATGTTATGCCTTGAATTTTGTATACAGCAAAAACAAAAAAAAATTACACAACATTGGTGAACTTGTATTTTTTTTTTATTTTAATTGAACATTTTACATAAAATTGGAGTGAGATATCCATTGAATATGTATACAGTTTTAGGTCAATGTCTGAAAGATATCAATTTTTTTGCATGAGGATTAGAAACTGGGGAAGGTCAGGTTTACCAAGCCCTTCAACAGTTGCGTGCCAAACACAGAAGTTGGTATTTTCAGACATTGACCATGGTCCAACTGCAGTATAAGTGCAATTATTTAGTCTTTTACAACTTAGATTGATAAAATGTTGACTGAAATGTTATTAAAAATATCCCTGAAAAAAATTAAAAGGGGACATATGGCCTTCACTGTTCACACCAGTTGATTTTCATTGGTAAAATATTTTGTGTTTTTGAATATTCACAGAATAGCTGATATGTCAGTAGAAGTAAGAAGACTACGTAATCCTCGGATCTTCAGTGGTGACAGAATTATACGACCTTACAACAAGCGAGAGGCCGATGGCTATATGATTCTACAGGTAGGTTTCATTCCAGAATGATTACACTTAAATGCACTGCTTTAATTATTGTAAAATTTGATATGCAAGAAAAGGCAGATCACCCTTTCTTGCTCAGTATGTGCCTGATTTTGCCCATACCTGCCAACCTCCTGAATAGCATGAAAGGGAGATCTCCTGAGGGGGAGATTTTGCGTAACGACATTTTCGCACAACATACAGACAGACATGCTATAACTTCATTTATTTATACTTGTACACCATAGCACTATTTATATTTACATGATTAAATTCATTCTGCAAGTGAAAGATGGTACATTTTGCAAGCTGATTTTGCCATTTTCAAAACATTGACTGATGGAGTGTAATCATAGCATGCCACATCTTGATTTTGCTTTGCACATATCTGTGATCTCCTGCATGCTGCGGTTTTTCAAACATTTGTAATTAAAAAAACTAAGTTGAGCATTAAATTTTAAGGTTAAAATCTTGAAAAATTAATTCTTGTGGATTGAAATGATCAGTTCAGGGTTATGTGTGTATGAAATTTGCAAATTCATCAAACTGAGAACCGTATTGAAAATTTTGAACAATTTTAAAAGGAATAAAATTGTTTATACTTTATGTATTTACATATTACTCAATCCACCCAGATTTTATTTACATATATAATAAATCCTTTATCAAATCTTATACTTGGTAATCATTTAACTTAAACTTCAAGACTCAGCTATAAGTATGCTAATATTTGATTCTGATAAAATCTGTCATACAAATTTCATTTCAATTTTCATTTATTGAAAATCGAACAGGTCATTCAGATAAAAGATAAATTCCTAGACAGTCAATAAATCTTTCTTAGATAATGTTGCCATCATAAAAATGTGAACTTGGCTTAAATGTGTAGGTATAAGAAATCACACCTGATCGGACAGGTGAAGATCAAAGATTTTGGTCACCTTTGATCTGGTCCCAGAGACAGGTGATTAAAAGACGGAGTGCAAAGGGGAGGGGATGAATACAGGATAGATTTCACCCCGACACAGACATGCTGAGCAGGTCATATCAAAGTTGTTACGATTTGTAACCGATCATCCACCCCTAGATTAACCAATTGTGTCTACAAATTGTTCTCCCACCAGCAGACACAAAGAGGAGTTGTCATGACTTGACCATTCAGTCCGCCATCAGACGATCCAAGTGGGTCTTGTCAAGTTTGAAAATTTTAACGGAATTAAAATTCTCTTTTAAGTTGTTTTGATTCCTCTGTTGTTAAAATGATCTGGTCTGAGATATTATGTGAGCGAAAAGTACTTCATGACAGTTGTACAGTATAGGTGTAATGTGTTCTATAGGTGGAATCAAAAATGTTTACAAAAGTGGTGGTGCGCCAATGTTATGGAGTCTGTCACTAGTCTGAAGTATGCTGAGTAGTAGTTTTCAATGGAATTCGCACCTTGTCTGAGTAGTACGTCATGGATGTACTTTGCCAGTTTTCAATGGAATTATTTACCTAAGATATTTGATCTTTACTCCCTCATATGGATGTTTGAAAAAACATTTGTAGATGTTTGTAAACTGAAAAAAACTACCACTTCATTGGATAGCAAGACATTTCAATCATATAATAAATTATGGACGGAGACCTAAATTTTTCGTATACAATACAGTTACCTCTATTCTTATGTAACCAAGCACAGATTCAAGTAAAGACATGACGGATATATGCTCCTCTCCCCACCTAAAAAATTCTACAAAGATATTACTTTATTCTGTGGAGAAACGGGAAAAAAATTTTTATTCCTCTGACACAGCAGCAATTTTTGCAGGTCATCCCCCTTTTCAAAACTCGGGATTCGTCCCAGGAAACCACCATTTATTTAGAATGGCAAGACATTTAAGGGTGTACTTTACCAGTTAAAAATTATTTATTGACTTTGAAACATGGATTGGTTTCAATTGGGATAACATTTTTTTCTCATATTTGATTTTCATTAGATCCTTAAGGACAAGCAGAAGGGTAATAATAAATGTTATTGACTGTTGATCATTAAGTATGTAATATCTTGTCAAATATCGACCTATATAAGTGATTTATTGCCCTATACCATGAGTATTAGCTGTCATATATTTATTAATATTTCATTATTGATTGTTATCATACAAATATTAATTATAAAAATTGTTATAATCATTCCTGTCTTGATTTAATTATGGAAATTTTTATGAACAGGTAACACACAGGTATTCTGTGTACTTAAGTAAAACATGTAAAAGGCACTTCATTGTTCAAATAATTATTGTAATAAAAAAATAACCATTTATTCTGACTTGATTTTTTTCTGTTTTTTAGTGGAATTCCACTTTTTTTAACTGAGATTTTCAGTATTGCATCCTTGATTTAAAAGGAAGAATATGGGATATATGCCAGAAGACACAATCCACATCTTTTCTGAGCATGGAACAAGTTCTTAAAAAATGCCTTATATTTCTTTCTTTTATCAAACAGATTGTAGACAAAATAGAAATATAACTAATGGAAATGCCTTAATTACACTGTGTATTGAACATAGAATTTAGCTTCTTTTGACCCATTTCCACTTTATTTCTACTTTGGCAAAATCAGGTCTGATTTTAAATTAGACCCAGTTCTGATTGCATTCCTCATCCTTAAGTCCTCTTTTGAGTTCCTTGATGTTGGGAAGTTTGTCAGAATCTGTCTTTGGTTATTTCTTTTCTCCAACAATTTACAATAATTTCACTAATCCCCAAACAAACAAGCTTTGCATCACATGCATGGATTAGCCTTACCATATCAAAAATGTTTTTTTCACAGCATTTCGTTTTTGTTGGGGGGGGGGAGTATAGTTCTTCCAGGTTAGTATTTGTATTGATGTATTGCTTTTTGTGCAGAAACATATCATCATACTTATTTTCCTATGAGTTGTACCTGCCTTTAACCTGTATTAAATAGCCACTTTTCTATCCCCTATTGCATTTTGCTACAATAATCCTGTTTGAAAGAGGTCACCTATTTTCTAAGGCCACTTCTTTTGTCTCAAAGGTGACACTACTGTATATTGCTTAATTCTTAGATTTAAAAAATGTGACATTTAATGTTGATGATTTGCCTCTAAAAATTTTCTCATTGACAGGAAATATTAAGACAACAGAAAAATTGAAACTTTCATCATTATTATCTGACTAAACTAAAAGCTTACAATTAAAGTGTCACTTCTCTATAACAAATCTGTTTACAAATATATTACTTTAAAAGGAATAATTAATGTGCCTACGTCAAATGGGCCAGAGCTGATAAATGGTCACTCAACTGGACACTGGTCAAGTAGGTCAAAATGACCGTTAAGTGGACAGTTAGATGTCTTTAGAGATTGGGAGATATAGCATGAACAAAAGTAATATTTGATATGATGTTTAAACTAGAAAATAGCACACCCATTTCAGTATCGTTAAAACAGTAACTTATTGTAAACCACGAAGATTGATCCCTTCAAAAATTTGAGTCAAAAGTCAATCTTACCCTTGTCATCACCTATTTAAGCAGCCACTTTATTTTAAAGGCCACTTTTTTAATTTCTAACCATTAAATATTTCATCATGGATTTACTTTATCTAAGAGGTCATTTGTCTTAAATGGTCACTTTTTCATCTTCCCAAAGGTTGCGTCTTAATACAAGTTTGTCTGTATATGGCAGTGCCTGGACATTGATTGGACAAAGTTTGAAGAAAAATTTGGAAGTGTCTCCAATGTTAAAACTTGTGAGAAATGTTAAAATGACCACAAGAGAACATCAAGAACACTTAAAAAGAAAAATTGATTGATTATTTGACAGATTTTGAGAGCTGTCATAGGCTTAATCAAACAAAATTTTATTAAAACAACTCAAGAGGTATTAAGGTTGGCTTTGTATGGTTAAACAGATTTAGGTGGTAGAAGAAATTTAGAAAATCTGTCAAACATGGGCATTGATTCATCAAATGAAAATCTAATGGACACTCAAGACATATGGTCACTATTTGGATTTAGATTCCTAGTTATGGCATACAGTAACAAAAGTTTGATAATACTGTAATATGATTTCATCAAACTCTCAACATTAGAAGTGATCAAATACAGAACTTCTATAAAATCATGATGATCAAACAAGATCATATGTATAATATAAAATTTTGTCCCCTGTGAAATATTGTCCACTAACACCATTGTTCCCTAAGGTAAAGTCCAAGGATGGAATAAATTATATTGATGACCATGCAGTGTTAGATATAAGTGCTTGTTTGCTTGCTTGCCCGTGAGAGTTAAAATACAGTCTGGCAAGTAAAAAACATGTTGTGGTTTCCTGGCGGGCAAGTGGAAAGAATTCGGTCGATCAGTACTGCAGTACTTTTGGGCAAGTTAAATTTTTTGGGGGCAAGTCATTTTTTTTTTAGTAACACTGCCATGAAAAATTATCCTCTTGGTTTTCCTACGAAATATATAACAGAAATGACACTATATTACTGCATGGGCATGTTATTTTTACCTATATATGCAAGGCCAATTTGTATTTGTGTAATGCAGCAATAAGTCTGTTTATATTACCATATCAGTGCCAATCGAATCAAGTTTCAAAGTTCTTATAAAAATGTTCAATCTATATCCTATATAAATTAGTTTATTTATTGAAACAGTAGATAAGTTTTCAAAGGATTATTTCTGAAGTTTGTGGCCCAAAGTTTCCATAAAATAATGGATGAGAAATTCCATGTCTTATTAAAACTGCAATGAAGAATTTTGTGAATGTTGTAAGGGAATCTTTGCTGTCTAGGAGTACCATTACTTTTATTGAATAACATTAGCACAAATTTGTCAGGTTTAAGGATTATTCAATATTTCAGTAGTTTAGGAAAATACTTGGCAGATGATAATGGCCATTATAGACCACTTGACAAGTTGGGGTAATATTGGTTAATATCAGTTACTGGACTGAAAGGACACTAAGCACATACAAATGGCCATTAACAGTACACTTGACAGATTTAAGCAGTTGACATGGACATGCTTAGACAAAGTTTGGAAGACATCTTATTTGCTGAGAGATAAATTTGAAGGGGAATGTAATTGCAAGTAATTTAATAAATATTGAAAACAAATAGATTAAGGTGATAAAATTTGAGGATTTGGTTTATGCTGGTTTTGTTATGTTGAGACTTGTTGAAGTGTAGTAGAGAAAGGTAAAGTCATGTTTCTCGTTGAATAGGTAGTAAATGTTTCTAAGGTAAAAATGCCACGCATGTGTCTCATGTGTAGGAATTCACATAAGTGTAATGTGTGTCATGCATATGTAACGTGTGTGAATTTCTAATGCTTGTCACACATATGATATAAAAATAGGAGATGTGGCATGGTTGTCCATGAGACAGCCACCCACAAAAAGGCTGTAAAATTTAAACTTCAACAGGTCCCACTATGGCCTTCAACAATGAACTAGAGTCCATACCATAAAGGAAGTGGTAAAAGGCCCCGAAATACAAATTGTAACTATACATAAAACAGGACAATCCACCTAATCTTAAACAAAAATGGTGAACATATAACAATACGTACACATCATATTTATGCCCATATGTCACGTGACATTTTTTTGTCTCATTCAAATTCGAGGCATTTTGTTATACAGAAGACCTGCCGACCCTTTCACATAAGGTCCTTAGTGTTACGAGTGATCGAAACATACATACCGTATACAGGACTTAAAGTAGTCATAAGTCATCCAATATTCTTCGCTCTTTAGTGAGAAATAGAGTTTGATGATTACATTGGGGCAAATTAACTGTAATACAGCATTCTAATGCAATATTTTTGTTACACCTAATTTGATTGGCTGGTATTCTACGTAAAATTCACAATCTATTTGTCGTAACTAAGTTGAACTCATATAAAAAGCCGCCATGTGGGAACAATAGATTTTAGGTTTTAGTCGAATGCAATCAAATACACAAAATATTTTATATGTCTAACGAAAAAACTTACTTTAGAACAATTTTATCCAAATTTGAAGCGTACATGAAGCCTATAAATGCCCGTTGTACACATTTCAAAATGGAAGCGTTCAAGTGACGTCTTGTTGTTTCTATGACGTTTATCAGCGGGAAACATCCACAAAGTTTCGCGGAATTTTTTTCACCGTTTAATATAAATCAAAGGTTTAGAATTTAGAATTTGCGACAGTAAAATCCATGATTTAGGTCCTCAAAGCTTAAAATACAATACAATTATCACCTAATTTTTCAAAAGTTGTTTAACATTGAATACTAAATGATCAGCAGGCAGGGTGGGCTTTGAAGCAAAAAAAATATTGCTAGATCATATTCATTGATAAGTTTGTTATTATGTTGATTTGACAGCTTAAAAATTAACATTTGATTGACTAAGTTTTTCTATTGTTAGAAACCTTTTTATAAAAATATTTAATTTCCTATTGGTAACTGACAAGAAAGATTGTCAATTAAATTTCAACAACAGTTGACAAATATTTGTAAATTTGTTCAATTATTACTGAATTTTTCATTTTAAATGTTAATTCATATCCATTCATGTTGTACAGGTTTTGTCCTGGGGGTCATTTTGAAATTGCACTTCAAACTTAAAAACTACTGTTACAATACAAAAGTGAAATTACCTTAGGTCTAAGCTAAATGAAAAATTTCGTTCTGGCTGAGACTTGCAATAAAAAGACCAATCCTGTTTCAAAGTATACTTTTTGAGATTTTGACATAAAAATAACAAAGAAAGCATGAACATGGTTAAGAAAACTTAAACACTGGATTTTTTCATGTGAAAATATCTTATTTGAATGGTGAACAAGATTGTGCTTCGTAAGCTAACAAAATACCTTATGCTAAACATGAGTATAATCTTATAAAAAAAAAAGATTTTTGGGCCTAGAACCACCTTCATTTTTAGTTTAAGTGGTAGGTGAGTAATGGCCTAGTTTGCATTGAGAGTCCCTTGGTCTTTCTGTATGGTATGTGAGTAATGGCCTCGTTTGTATTGAGAGTCCCTTGGTCTTTCTGTATGGTATGTGAGTAATGGCCTCGTTTGTATTGAGAGTCCCTTGGTCTTTCTG
>JAULBM010316199.1:0-13812 GCA_032357055.1 Geukensia granosissima | reverse complement strand
ATCAGAAAAACATTGAGCACATTCTAGAAAGAACAAAATATTTTAATATGATTTAGGATGCCAAATTCCACCTTTTTAAATAAAATATTCATAGTAAAGTCTTTGTGTATGCATTGATTTTTGCATTTTCTGGAAATTTAAGAATTTTTTACAAATGTACCGGTAGTTCTAATTAAGAGTGGGGTGTTAAGGCCCTGCAGATGATTTTTTACCCCAAAATATGATGTCATTGTGACATGACATTTTGAGCTGATTCAACAAAAATTTTCCAAAATGGTAGAAACCCAGTCATTGCCAGTGAAATTGAACCATATTTCCAATCAGAAAAACATTGAGCACATTCTAGAAAGAACAAAATATTTTAATATGATTTAGGATGCCAAATTCCACCTTTTTTTTTTACAAAGTAGGAAATTTTTTCTTACATTTGTAAATACATGACACTTATATCACCAAAAATTTCCCACTTCAAAATATGCTTTAAAAAGTATAAAAATGAGTAAAATAGAACATTTCATTAATATTGACATCAGAAGTGACCATTTACATGTAGTTCATGAAGTGTGCAAGTATTTGATAAAAGGTCATTGTTTTCTGTGAACTCCTTTCTACTTCCTGAATTAAACTTAGTAAAATGTGGAGTTTAAATTGGACTGTCATTTGGTATATTTTCTTTCCACAGACATTTTTCAATACAAATATGAGAAAATGGGGCGCTGGTCCAGGTCAGTGCCTCGTTAGGTGACCAGGGGGGCAAAGCCCCAGGAAGATCATAGAAATCACGAAAATTAATACTAAAAATTTTTATTTTTTTGTTTTAAGGGGAGGGTGCTCGCCGGGTGCGCCCCCGCCTGAATCAGCCCCTGTAAATCACTCATCACTTGTAGTCAAAATGTGTGGCTCCGGGATGTGGCTTAATGACCTAAATGTCCTTGTACACTGAAAATAAAAGTTATAACATTTACACAATGAGTAATAGTACTTGAAGTTGTTAATGTAAATCTTATAAAAACAAAAAGAGAACATTCCCTGTGTATACAGCAACGAGGCAAACTTCAAAGTATTTCATTGAAATTGAATGGATTAAATGTAACATAAAAGGTAAAATTCATGTCACTGCGGATCAGAGGTCCCCACACTTGTCTGTAATGTCTGTCACAAGTGTAAATAAGCTTTAATTGACAATACTCCCAATGCCCTGGGTATAAATTAAGGTCAGTTTACTTTGTTTACAACCTTCTTATCCATTTTGGGTATTTTTAAGGGGGTTTACAACCTTCTTATCCATTTTGGGTATTTTTTAGGGGGAGGGGATAGTTACTTCAGATCTGAAGATGATGTAAGAGGACTAGGATACATTTTTTTGCAATGCATTTAATTTGCTTCCATTAAAAAAATGTTAAATAATAAATGTAAAAAAATTGTTCTCTGCATGTTGATAGATTTAGCAGTAATTTGCTTGGAATTTACTAGTATATATGAGATACATGAATATTTACACCATATCCTTTCTTTCTAGTTCATCCTTTTAATTTGGTTCGATTCAGCAAATTTATGTAAAAAATAACAGGTCCTGAAAATCTAGAGATGAGAAGTGTTTAATTGCAGTTTTTATCATGTTGAGAGACATTTGAGCAACCATTTTATTTTTTGGTGGGCCAGGAATTTGTTTGTAGGCCAGAAAATTTTTTTTGCAAGCTTCACGGGCCTGATTACTTTCTTCATGTATTGTTAATGTAAGCAAATTTCTTTGGAATTTTTTCCAATGGACAGACAGTGGGCCAGAATATTTTTTCAGTCAAGATGCTGGCCAGGTTATATTTTTGGACAAAAATCAGGAACAGAAATGTGTTTTCTGAAAAAATCCCCCCCCCCCCAAGAAAATCAAATTATCTGTTCCTAACAGTTTTGTAATCTGTTCAGGACATGGTGGTTTTGAAATATAATTCATTTCCACAAGAAGTGCTTTGCAGTCATTAGATGGAATCAATATTAAAAGTATTCCTGCACTGAAATCATCTGTTTAATGTTCCCATGGGAAATTTTTATTTTCTGAATGGAAATAGATAGGATTTAGCTACATGTATTTATGTAACAGTTCTATTGTAGTGTTGAGAAGTGAATTGATTTATAAGTTTTTTTTATACCTTACATCATAGACACCTTAATGCTTGTAGCAGACAGCATTGATGGTGTAAAATTGGAGGCAAGTGGCTTAAATAAAATTTAATCCATAGTGAAAAATATTCATAAAATCAGATGATACAGTAAAAAGTGTAATACTGGTTTGAAGCATTAGTTGTCCCATATTCACTAGACAAGAGTTAGGGTCCTTCTGTCAGAGAGGTGGAACCCAGAATGAAACCCTTTGCTACTAAGGATGAAATTGACCTGACCAGTTGTATTCAAGGCCCACACAAAACCCGCCCAATTTTAGCAACGAGTCACAATTTATTACCATATGAAGGAAGTAGTTATTTTTGCATGAGTAAAAAAGTTTATGAAAATAATTTGAAAATTGTTAGATTTTTTCAGGGAAAGATATTTTCTAATTGATTGATAATTTGATCATTTCCATATTAAATTTCAATGTTAGTTTTTGACATAAAATATATTACTGGTTCATTCAATAACCAAAATAAATTACAGACAATTCCTGTGTCCACAATTGCTGATTAACTACAGCTGTTTAAGAATACTTGACAGTCTCCCATTGTCATTTTATTTTGCCAGCTTATTTTTAATGTAAATATTCAATTTAGCTTGCTGGCTTATATTTAAAGTAAATATTCTTTCAGATATTTAATACAAATTTTAACAAGACAGATAGTTCAAACATTTTCACATCTTGTACATTGAGTATCGACTCCCTAACTTTACAATGTCTTGAACAACAATAAGTCACTCGTTTGTTTGTTGACATGTTTAGTGTGTTTGAACTATCAGTTAGGGCATTTTCTTTTAAACATATAATGTAAACTTAAATTGTATTCAATTGATAACCTCTTAATGTTGTTGTTTTTTACCCCAAATTTTTGTGAATGGACTAGTTCACAAGTAAATGGTATTGTTCAATTGGTCATTAAATTTGAAAATTAGCGTAATTGATTTTAAACAATGAAAGTCAATTATTGTGTTTCAGCTGTATTGAAGCTTTTAGTAAATAAATGTGAAATTCACGGTCATTGACAGCTTAAGTCTGGACAAAGGGACAAACTAATGGTGTTTTAATACAAATATGGGCGAACTTTCTCATATGGTTCAGTGAAATTGTGACTAAACAGTGACTTTTAACAAACGGGCAATGAGATGATTTAAAAATTATAAAGTAGTTACTGAAATTTGTTTCACATTTAATTCTGGACAATGATTGTGTCATACAATTTTCTGTCAATTTAATTTGAATGAAATTGGATTTTAATGTAAGTAATCTCATAAATTTGGTGTGTTACAAATTAGAAATAGTCATACTATTGTAATGTCGAACCATGTAAAGGAAAAAGTAAAAGTTACTTATGTAGAAATTTATGCTAGTTCAGGTTTATAATTATATATATTGACTGGATTGGTAATCTCTTACACAGTTTGAAATTTTGTAGCATATACCCCTATATCAGGCCAGTATTATTTTACACAAACACTATTTTTCATTTGGTCTATATACAGCTTTTCTCAAGGAGTACTGGTATTATTCCACTCTTGTTGAAGGCCTTTTGGAGACCTCTAGAGTTGTAAATTATCTGTTTTCCTCAAGATTGATCAGTGCAGTCTCTCTGACATTTACCAAAGTTCATTTCATTTTCATATTCTGGGCCCCTCCTTTTTAAGAAAGTCTGGATCCACCTCTGATCAAATTAGTCAGTTACGGATAAATTAACTTTAAAAATCCACTAATTTCTTTGCAGTAATTTGCTTTTGAAATTGTCAATAAAATACGCTAAATTCTTGGATCTGTTTGTCCGGTAATATCAGTTATCAGCTGATATAGATTTGTAACCATTTGAGGAATGTGTTTCGGTATGTAGATCGATACATCTATCTCGGATCTATATATTCTCTCATTTGTATAACTTGATATAAGGTCATTGTTGAAGCAGGGAGATTACAGTGCAGTCACTTGATATGATCTGGTCTTTTATAGAAATGTCAGCATTTTGATTGAACCATATTTGATATGACACAAAACTAGTCAAATTATTTAAAGTACAATGTGAATTGAGTGCAGTTTTAATTGTAGGTTGACATCTCAAATTTTTTTGTTTGTTTGCAGAGGTGGATCCAGGAACAGTGGAGCCGTGGGGCCCTATGCCCTTCTTTCTGGAAACTAGATTAAAAAAATAAAGAACGCAATTTTTTGACAAATTTTTCTATCACGAGAAGGTAGACAGGGGAAGTTTGAGTTAGGGGCTGGAAAAAAACATCTGGTTTTGTGGACTCCAGGAGTATGAGGGTGGAACCAGGAGGCAAGGAAAGAATATACAGGGTATACAATCAAAAGTCATTGGGGTGGGAAAATAGACATTGGAAGGATGTGGGTGTTAAAGAAAAGTGTGAGGACACTGGGCAGTCCTACCTTTAGATTCATATTACAGTAATAGGCCTGAATGTAGATGTTTCTAAAAATTGGCAAATACTTATTTGAAAATTAAGCTTCATGATCCTTCAATTCATAATGTCTGATTTAATAAGATATTGAATAAAATCCTAGCAGGGATTCATATGGGGGAGACTTATTCTCCCCTTTAAAAGTAAATATCATTTGTCAAGCAAAATTTAATTTTTTTAAAATTTTAACTCCTCACCAAATCTCTCCAAGCAAAATACTGAACCCATCCATGTAATTGTACTTCAATTTTTATAGACTTTGGCCTAATTGCATGTTTTTTCCAAATTTTTGCCGTTTTATAGAAATCAATATTATTTTTTTCTGTCTAAACAATCATGATTATAAGAGTGCTTTTTCCTGATTGGCTGAAAGAATAATCACTGACCCTGGAACAACAGTGTTGATAACACCCATTATTATACACCACATGGATGAGTGACAAAAATATGTTCTACCACTCCAGTATACTGTTATGATATAATAATGTACGTAATACTGTTGATCTCAAGTTAATGTGCTATATGTATGAGATTTAACTTTATAGCCTCTCCGCAATATCATAAAGTCAATATTTGAGGGATTTCAGAGTCCTTGATCAGCAATATATATTGTGACTGTGTATATTATTAAATTTCTGAGTGTATTTTTATGCTGTGGCTTGGATTGGGAATAATATTTTTATAGAATTTGTGGTGAAGATATTATACTATAGGAATATTTCTGTTTTTGTGCATCCTCTAAGAATTATTGATCGAGAAATACCACCAGCCAGGTTAGTTAAATGCTAATTGCAAGTACATTCTACATTTCATTATAGTGTGTTGATATGAGAGATATTAATAAATGGTATTTTTTTGGTAATTTTTAAATATTAGAAAAAAAAGACCATTAATGTCATATATTATATTTTTAAAAATGATAAAAAATTAGAAGAAAATATATTAGTTTATAGGAAATGTATTCCCAATGGGTACTGTATTTTCTGGAGAATCTATTTTTTTAGAAAGAAGATTTCATTTCATTAATTTAAAAACCTCAAAATATTGCTTAAAAACATTGTCGTTTGGTGTAAAATTACTTGAAATGATATTGATTTGGAAATCCCAACCAGTGAGCATGTTGAGGAGGTCAATTTGAGACTTAAAAAATGAATTGCAAGAAATCTTGAACGTTATAATAAATTACTGTACACTTAGGGATTACCAACAAAAGAAAATTGAATAAATATTAAAATTTGTAAATTTAAATAATGTCATAAATGAATGAAAGCTTTGGAAGACAGAAGAAGTTGGTGGTGTAGAGGGGGGCTATAGCAATTCAAACCCACAAAAGACCCACATGTGGACATAGACTGAATTATATCTGTGTAAAAAATTCACAAATTAAATCAAATGATAAAGAATCCCAAAAAAATAGTTTCTAAGTTTCAAAATAAATGGATGTCCTTATATGACCTGTACAATGAACAAAAGTTTGAACTTACATGTAAGTATTGTCTTTTTATACCCAAGGTCATTATAATATCTTAAGCATTTTGTACTCTTCATAAGTACTGCTATCTTGCCAAATATACCATGCTGATTGGCTGCATGTACAGTAAGTGACAAAATTGAATAGCCTTGTAATGAAAGTCATCTGGAATATAGGCCTAGGATTTATTGTGGGTTTCTGGAATTAACTATAAAAATGGACAGTTTCAGAAATTCAACTTCTGTCCTTGTAAAAAACATTTTCAATTTTTGCATCCTTGAAAATGATGTCTTGACCAATGAAATGACATTCCTAGAATGCATTGCATTTCTTAAATGGTCCATTGGGATCGAGGATGTGCACTTCAATTTTTCAGGAAAGATGATTGAGAAATTTATTTCTTGCGATTTAGGGATTTGATAGTTATTTTTCTCCTTATTCCAGCATCATACCCTTTTTATTCACCCAGTGGAAGGGGATGGCTATACAGTGAAACTTGTCTATTTTAAACAGCTGAACTGAAAGTTTTGTTTGCATTAGACCGGTGTTTTGTGTTGTATAAAATGTGAAGACATTGAAATAATTAATTTTTACATGCCACAACTACCAAAAAACTTAATTAGGTCAGTTAAGGCCATCTCTGTTGTAAGGACACATTTTTACTTAATTAAGTAGACATTGCCTGATGGATAACTAAGCATATTTATATATACTGTCAATTGATACCTTCACTAGATGTTACCTGAGATGCGATGTCACATATTGAATCCTGAAGGAGTGATGTTATAAATAAAATACCACAAAACACCTACAGTTAAAACCATTTGTAATTGCATATGATGACCCTCATTATAAAGAGGGTGGTACAGGGTTATTTTTGTGCAATGTTTTTACCGCTTTTTATTTCATGTGTTGTTTTGCTAGAGGGGAGTTATATGTCCTGTTTTGCATGTCTTGATCAAAATGCAACATGCAAGCCAAATTCTAATTTTTCGTTCCTCCTGAAATGACATTTTATTTCTCGTATGTATATGCACAGGACCCCTCTGTACCACCCTCTTTAAAGGCATCATCTGTTATAATTTCTGATGGCTATTCCTTGTTGAAGGACATTGGTTTCTTGGATAGATGATCTAATGCAGGAATAAGGTACCACAGTGGTTAATTAGGTCACTTCATTATAAATCTGTTCTGATTTTTTCTCTCACAAAAGTTCACCTTTGACCTTAAAAACACTTGTTGACTGCCAAAAATATAATTATGTAATAAGATACCTGTCCTATGTGTAAGACTACCTGGGGCCTAGGAGGCTGAGTGGTCTAGGTTTAGTAGGTAATTGATTTAATCTTACATCACTGTAGCCTATCACTTATAGGTCATGAGTTTGTGCCCAAGTTTGTACCATACAAAAACAGGTGGCATTTAACTCACATAGCAGGTGATAAGGTATGTCAGTTTCCTGCCAAAGGTTGCTGGTTACACTCTGGGTACTCCAGCTTCCTCCAGTAGTAAAATGACTGCCACAATATGACTGAAACAGTGTTGAAAGTGGCATAAAACTCCAAACAAACAAAAAAGCATGACTTCCTAGGGAACACTGAAATAAGGCCAGACATGAGAGTTGATCACGGAACACAGGTTTAATCCACAGGACAATATAGATCACATGGGCAGCTTGTTGTTTATTATAGGTGGATTCATAGACTGGTCAACGGAACCAGATTTTATAGCCGCCATTTTCAGTTCGTTTCTGAATCCTTATTTGTATTGCTTTCATTGAATTCTTATTTGACTTGTATAGATGTCACAATAAAAATATGTTTACACCTAAAACCAAAGTAAATTACTTTCTTGCAAAACAATATCCATATGGACATTAGTTTCTGGGTGTGGTAAATTAATTTGAAGTAGAAGGTATATATTACATGAGCACAGCTTTCCTAATATGTTTAACACACTATAGTTTGATTAATTGTAACAACCTGTTGTTTTAACTGTCCATAAAAAAGTATAAACACAATCAGAAGATCTAAGGTTGCCAATATAAACGCTTTTTTGTGCTTAATTTCTCATTAACTTTGGTATGCACATTTCTGTATTGCCACTTAATTTCAAATGCTGTGAGTTATTTTAGAAAAAAAAACCTATTGAATTCCAAGACCTATAGTCATTGTTAATGGTAATAGCAAAGTCATACTTAAATAAATTGATATATATGCATGTAATCCAGTAATTTACAGTTGACACCACAGTCTGGTTGGCTGGTATGGAATATGCTTTTCACAGAAGATGACTGACCTTTTTCTGTGAAGTTGCAGAGTAAACTAAAACAGGCTTTTCACTTTCTTCACTGGGAGGTTATGATCTTTTTACTCTTAAATGACTAATGCAGGATTAAGAAATGAAAACTGGGGTGGGTTAGGTTTTGTTACAGAGGAAGAAACTGCTTACCCCTCTGGACTACCTGTATTCACCTGAAGTGTTATAAAAGAGGAAAAAAAACAAATTATCTCCCTTGTTACTATTAAACATCAGTCCCCTTGAAGATCATAAATCAGGAATATTAGCAAAAGAAGAGAGAATTCCTACCCAGCTCTTGCAAAATATCTAATGTTATTACCTAGTATTTAAAAGAAAGGATATAGAATATATGCCAGAAAATGTTTATGCCTTACATTCATAAGAAATATTCAAAGTGATTTTTCATTGGCACAAATACTAAAGGATGCTGAAGAAGGGAAAATCCTTTGTATTCAATCAATGGAACATCTAAATCATTTCATTGAAATAAAGCCAGAATTAGAACCACTGGTTCCTGACTGTCTACATGTATTTTTGTTACTTTTCTGTGGGGACTACAACTTTTATTTGATGGGGAAGTAGTTGATAAATTAATTGATATAATTAATAGATGATGTAACATGACAGACAGACAGACAGACTATAATTTAATAAATTCCTAAGTTTCATCCTTTGATATTTTGATGTATGTATCTTCAAAGTGAAAGTGTCATGTATAGATAGTTATCATTAAAGTGAAAGTAGAGAAGCCATGTATTCCTAATTATTTCTTGTGCTGATTAACCAGCGCCTGTAGGTGTATAGTGATGTGTTGTAAATGTTTTCTAGCAGTGATTTACTACAGATAAAACATACATGTAGTTATTTTGTGAATCACTGTATTGTGTCTAGTTTTGCAGTTCGTTGACATCTGATTAATGAAATCCTTTTGTCTGACACATTGTACCGTTTTCTGATCATTTTGTAAGCATTTTTACCATGAAGGTTGGATTTTGTTCCTCTCTTATTTACCAGATCTGCATGTATATTATGGTTTTTAATACATGTAATTTGAACATTGAAATATAGAAGGAAGAATGTTGGAATTTGCATTATTTAAAACCTTATAAAAATAGGTGAGATAAGGCATAATTGTCCATGAGACAGCCATCCCCCAAAAAAACAGTCAATATTTCTACAGGTCCATTATTGATTATGGTCTTCAAAAACAAAGATCCATCAAAATAAAATTTCAATATGAAAAAATTAGACTGTTGCGAAACAGTTGGCTGAGTGTAAATGGTGTATCTATGGGCAATGCAGAGGTCTTTGTAAGACTTGTCCAGTTAGCTCCCTTAGATATATCTTGAAAATAATTTTTAAATTTTAAGATAATACAGGAAACTCATCCTTACTTTTTGAAATGTTTTCAAATAATAGAATAACATTATTTTTATTTTACAGATGTTTACTCACCACAGATGAGCAACGACTCACAGTGTAATGGTGGTCAACCTCGGAGTCCCGGATTTTACAATCATCGTACTCTTGATATTCCTAAAACTATCATGGATGTGGACTATGATCTGTTACAATCAGGAATAGCTATTTTACCAGGTATGGTTTATTGTCAAGTTGTTAACAAAACCATTCCTAACAGCGATGTTATACATAATTCATGTACTGGTAAGCTCCTTCAAAACATTTGTTATAAAGATGAGGTGCGGAGTAAATGTGACTGAGACCATAATCCACCTCTGTAAGAAAGGGAAGAATGGGAGGAAATTGTTGAATTTAGAGGTCGCCACCAAGCCTTCTACAAAAGTGGATCCCACTTCTAGTGACAATAGGTCGCTGTATCCTATCACCTATACGGTGTGAGTTCGCACCTGGGTTTGTATCATACAAAAACAGGTTGTGTTTTAACTCACATCACACATAATAGGGTTTGTCAGTTACCTACCCAAGGTAGGTGGTTCTCTCCGAGTACTCTGGCTTCCTCCACCAGTTAAACTGACCGCTGCGATATGACTGAATTATTGTTGAAGGTGGCGTTAAACTAAAAAACAAATCTAGTGACAAGCTTTAGATTGCTTAAACAAATAAAACCTGTGTACATAAAATCAGGCAAATCTTGCTTAAATGTTTTACAAAACAGATCTGAAAGGCAAAAAACCAACCAATGACCTTGACCCCTGACTTTGGACAGGCACATTATACATGTGTTAGGGTTAAACATGTTTTGCTGGATCCAATGTAGGCCTGTTTAACAATTTAGTACATAAATAGGTGGAAGAATATGAACATTTCATGTTACCATTAGCAATTTCTCTTTCTGGAAGCTATGGTTAAACTAGCAAGTGCTATCTTTACACCCCATTTAAAATGTGGTTTGATTTCATGATTGATTGCTTCATAGCAAACTAAGTTATTTTCAATGAAAGAATACCAATTTTTACAGCTAATGGTACATTTTGAACCCCTATCCTGCCTTATACAGGTAAATCCAGAAAAGTGCAATCCATGCAACTAAATTTGTCTTTTGAATGTTTGATAAAAGCATATGACATGTAAGTTGTGGATTGTGTCTTTCTGGCATATATCCCATATTCTTTTTTTTAAACATGAAAATGAAAAGATATGGGGTAAATGTCAGAGAAAATGTGCACAATACAAACCTTAGGAGAAAATTTGACCTTACTTTGACAATCATTTTGCACTTATCGAGTAACTCAGAGTACATTTGGGCTAGACAAATCTTTTTTTCAGAGTTCATGTCCTCAGAAATGAATGAAGATTAATTTCAACATTTTATTGAAGTGGATCTTTGCCATTTATGATGCTTTTTGAATAGGGTTTTAAAATATATTGTATACAAATGTTTAAAAATCTAACCTTCAGAATAGGACTATAGAGTAGAAACTGACACTATATAATCCAATGTTGACATATATTTTGTGAAGATTTGGCAGGTAGTCATAATCGTTATCAGAACAAATGTCACTTCTGCTCAAATACTAAAGGTCATCGGGTGTAAATTATCTATTTTGCAGTGAAGGTCTGACTGTATTTGACCAAGGATATAAGCTAAGGCCTTCAATGAGTTTAAATTTGCACAGTCTAATACTATCAAAAATGGACAATGAAGAATATGGAAACAGGTTTCTTGCTGTTCAAAAGGCATAAAAATGTACTAAAAGCATAACATTTTTTTCTATGGTTGTCATGTGATAGTTTGTCATCCCACCCAAAACTGATGCTGGCGTATATTTTTCAGCCTGTCTCTGGGTCCTTTCTAGGTTACCATGGAAATCTTGGATGAAAATTCATTGATGTGTGAACCTACATTCCATTAAATAGGTATAAAAATGACATCATTTTCAATGTTTTTCAGTAGGTTTTTCGATTATCAGGAAATTTTATTCAGGAAAAGGTGGAAAGAATGTACATGAACTTGTGTATTTGGTTGCTAAAAAAGATAATAGTTGGAGAAATTTTGGTATTACCTGGAAATTTTTTCCAGCTTACATGGCTTATGGCTCTAAATGAAAACACTGCATTCTGGCGTTTAGCCTTTTTGAATCATGTGTCTTGATGTTCATCAACCTTCAGAAGATTAAAACAAATTCTCACAGCCTTTCAATTTAACAATTCATTTATTGATTGATTATAAATGCATATAATGTTAAGTGTGTGAAATATTTGAAGTATGGTATACCATGGAGGATAGTTTACACAATCGCTTATCTTTTACCTATCTGGGACAATAATTCAATGTTTACATTAGATTTTACACAGATAAGGTATAAAGAGTTTTATTGACATTGAATTTATTTGACATATTTAACTATCTCTTTAATATTTGATACTTGGATTAATTGACTTAGATCTAGGACATAAAACCTTAACTGTTGTCTTGGCTTGTAATTTTTTATTCAAAAAGGACTTACGAAAAAATCTGTTGTTAGAAAGATCATCAAAGTGGGGGATATATCAGGTCTTAATGTTATAAATTTTGCCTCATAAATACTCAGATACACTAAAGATTTGTTGATTTATTCAAATGCCTGTTTTCAAATAGATTGGAAGTAAGCTAGTTCTGTTTGGGAACACAAGTATGACAGACAGGACATATTGATTAGTGTAATTGCATTTTTTTTACCCTATGTCCGGTTATTCTCATGAGGCCAAAGTTTCGCAATTTTGCAAAAGGCCATCTAAGCTTTTGTCCCCTTCATCTGTAAACTTTCTGTTTTTATTTTCTCCTCTGAAATCATTAGGTCAAATGAATCCTATTTGGTAGGTGGAATTAATGGAATGTCCTTTATAGAATTTGCTCCTTTGGTATTGATCAGACAAAAACATGGCTGCTATGGATGATGCTTGCTTCTGATTGGCTGAAACATAAAAAAAACTTTCCTTGTCAACTGCATGGCAAACTGGAACAATACTTTAAACAAAGTAAGGCCTTTAATGAAATTTTTATATCCTGGTTTAACAGAAAATATGGTGCTGCGACCATAAATGTTTCTTGATTCTGATGGGATTTAATCTTCTCCTCAGAAAGTGCTTGGGCACATGAAACAGTTTCTGTGTTTCTTCTTGTGTAGACAAAAGAATGTGGCAGCTATTGATGATTCTTGTTTTTGATTGGCTAATACATGAAGGAAATTATCCAAAAGTGTATGGCAAAATGAATAATTTTTACAGGAAATATTTGTGAGACTTCTTTTATATTGTTTAACAAGAATCATGACAATTTAATATTTGTTTCTGATTGGCCGAATGTCAGGTGAGTGATACAAGCTCAGCATTATGAGCCTGTAGTTACACTCCATATTTTTTATGTTTTGCTACATAATGGAACAACAGTATTTTACATGTCGGTTGTAGTTCAAACAGTTAACTTTAACCTCTTATTGCAGGATGTCGAGACATACGAGGAGGAGCAGTCATTTTCATATTCACAGGAAGTCCTCTATGGCAGAACCAACAGGTATCCAGTGCAGAGCTAGCAAGACTCTTACTCTACTATAGATCTGTTCCCAGGTACTTATATAATAGAAATTCGGGTTGAGTTATGCAAAATCATTCAACAGTTATGGTGCTAATGATTGATTGATTAAATGAATGTAGCTTAATGTCCAGTGGCAAGTATTTCATGCATATTCAGGACGAGAGCATATTAATGAATGATGATAATGACCCTGATTTGAACTAGACCGACACGCTGAGCCGGATTTTCATGTGCTAGCTCACAAAAGCAACAGTCTGCAGGAAAACGTGCCACTTACCAAGACACATTATCTTTACTCTGGGCGGACCAGTCTTGGCTCTTACTCCGTAATGCTGCGTGCTAAGCAGAGAAGCAGCAAATACCAATTTTAAAGTCTCGAGGCTAGCACCCTTATCATTGAGGCGGTTGGTGCCAATAAAATTGGTAGATTGCAGTCATT
>JAULBM010316188.1:0-13813 GCA_032357055.1 Geukensia granosissima | reverse complement strand
GTTGGCCATGGTCTTGTCTGTCCTCGACTTAACGATTTCTGTCTGCCCCTTTGGTATCTTCGAATTCCTTATAGTAGATACTGGAATCCCGTGAGGTTTTTGTTTGTGTTAAACCATAAGGTGTTTCTGTTTTTTTTTTCTATTTTTGAAATTCATTTTATAATCATACATTTAGACATAAATGTTACACATTGAAATATAAATATAGCATATAAAAATTTCCATATTTAGTCAACATTGGTTATTTTATACATATCAAATGTTTTGGGTAAATTATTTTTAATGATTTGATGATTGTATTATTTCTAGCGTCGCTTATCAAACTAGAAAAAATATCTTCCATATCACATATCTATACATTTAAATGAAAAGATCTCATTTTGTGTGTCGCTTCTCTTCCTTCCATGATGCTTTCATAATTTTACCTCTGTGCCCTATAGGTATCTTACATAGTCACATTTGTCATCCTCGCTTATGATTATTTCGTTTTTGTTACTTTGGGAGAAAAACGAAAACAAAAGCGTCCGGATATCGTTTGCGTCATCGGATGGATTTTTAATAAAAGTTCGACAACATTTCCGGTCCATAATTTGCACGTTCTTTTTACATAGATTTTTTTTAAATATTTACAAACAACCCTATATTCATAACTTAATAAAATACAATGTTTTCGTTACATAGCATACAGGTACCGGTATTAAAAATTCTTTCGGTACCTGGAAGCGACAGAATTACTGTTTCGATTTTTGGCACCCTAAAAGGTACATTCGGTTAACGTACAAAAAAGTACGAATTTTGTTTGGGTACAAAATGTATGAACTTTTGTTTCTGTTAACAGGTCACTTATGCACCTTTCTGTTCATGCTCTTGAAACACGAAAGGCTTTCGCAACATAAAGAGGTAGGGGAAGATGCTCATTAATAGATATTATCCCCGGAAATGGGTATTATACCCAAAATAGGATATACATTTTTATTTTGGATTTCAAGATTCTTTTTATCATGGCGCAAAGTATAATACCCAAAATGGGATATACATTTACAGTTATCAATAAAAGTATTTTGGATTTCATTATTCTTTTTATCATGGCACAAATTTTCATGAACAAAAGGCAACATCTTTCCTTTTGCAACCATAGGCAAAACTGTAACTTAACGAACAAAAACAGCCTGCACATATTTAGTATTTAGAAGGCTATTATCTCATATAAAAAATTGTAAATCAGGCATGGCCAGGCATTCCTATTTTTAACTGACAGCCCACCCACCCCTTAGAAAGGACTTCCCTATCCCTCACCTGGAGATCGCGCTAGGTCAACTCTGTGGGTTGAGCTCTGAAACCACTCCAGTGTCCAGTATTCAGTATATAAATCTTATGTAATCCTATCAAAAAAAGTTCAAACACAATTTATAATAAAATATATATGATTTGCTTCCCCCAATAGCTCTATACAAAATTTTCAATTTCCATTTGACACTTCCCTGTAATATCTGTCTCCTGATTATTAAACCCCCTTTAGACCAAGGCGAAGGTTACCCCTTGCACGGGTTATTATCCACAAAATTTTAACACTATCCAGAAGCGGGTGACTTGCCTAGTAAAAATTATTTTCGAACAGCATTTGAACAGAATATTGTTTTGTAAACATTATAATATAATGTTATTAGAATAAAAATAGCAACTTGAACAATTGGAATAGGTCAAGTATAGAATATCCATGTGAGAGATCAAAGGTGCATAGTTTTAAGAGACAAGACAAATTTGAAGCAAACTTTAAGTCAAAACGAAAACAAAAGGAACAAAAGCTTGGAATCCACGAGTTCATTTACAAAGACAGGAGTGGGATTAGGTGTCCCGGAATGGTAAGCATCCCCTGTCCTGTGTGCAGCACACGTGGTGAAGTCCTTAATGTTTAAATCAAAACCAAACCAGGATGTCGAAACCGGTAGTGTCAATTCGTGTTAAATCCCGAAGAATCGCACAAAGTTCTGTACCAACCAGTAGTAGGGCCAAGGGAAGGCATCCCCTGTCCTGTGGGCAACGCCCGTCGTGGAATTCTTTAACTCTAGTCCGGGTTTACGTCAATTCGAGAAGAAATAAACCTATTGTTGAATTTTTGGTGTCGGGTCCAAAACTAGTTGAGAAACACCGATACAGTATGGATTAACCAATTCATAATAGCGTCCCTAGAATTTAATAAGGTAAGATATCAACCTTGATTGGATGCATCCTGGTTGTAGTAATGCATGCAACAACAGCAATGCCCTTATCAGAAAATCCTGATACTTAGAACAGACACGAAAGTATCGAATCAACTATAACACTATAACACATTAACTGAATAGGCAGGGGAAGTAGGGAAAATTGCCACATAAATATGCACAGAATACAATAGGAAAATTTAAGTCGTCCTGTTTGTCGTAAATCTTGAAAACAGGTTAACCCTCTCAGTCAATTTCGGGAAATAAATCTAAGTATGAAGCCGATTTTGGTAAGTGCGTGGTCTCCTTAATTTCTAGTTCACTGGAATATAATTGGTAGAGATGCTTTCTTCAATGAAAAAACATCATCGACATAGCGGAAAGTAAAATTAAAAGATCTCACTAATTTTTTTTGTTTTATCGCAGTGACCGTAAAATAATTTTGCTTCATCATACGGGTACAAATAAATTTTATTCCAAAAGGGTATAAATTCGATCTTAAAACCTTTAAGCATGTATCTTTTGCTTATATATCAATATTTTCATTTCTTCTAAAAGAAACACTAATCTTTCATGGTAAGACATTAATTCATAACGATTTGAAGATAAGGAAATAAAGCATCTAGCATATAGTGTTTTATTCTCCTAGTGCTGAAAATTTTGAGTGTTCATTTAAAATTCCTAATGACGTTTTATTTTGCCATTATATGAGAAAGCTATCAAATCGTCATGTTTTGAAATTCCTGACCCGTGATTTTGCTAAAAACGGTACGAAACAACTATTATTGAAATTCAAATTATTATCGAGTATGTTTAAACTTACTAGTACACAGTGTATCTCAACTAACTTCGTACCTAAAGAGTGATGTTTTATTTCTATGATCATCATTTGCAGAACCGACAACAGATCTTTATGGCACTAATAAGTATAACTTGGTTGTTAGATGCATTTGTGTCAAGTGTACTTTAATGGCAATGCTCTAGAAATGTAGGAGGATGCTGGCATGTATTTTTCTAAATGATATTTTGGAAAGACTTTAAATATGATTTTTCATTTCTTAGATTGTATTTCAAATCATTTACTATCAACTAGGTCATCAGTACAATCGAATGGAAAAGCGGATATAAAAATTACCAAGACATTCAATATCGGACAATCTTTTTTAAATATATATTTTTTGTTTTAGGTTGTTATTTCCTGTGTCGTGGCAGATTCAAGACGACAATGTCACTCGAGGATTGGTTACCAAGATCAGCGGTCGTTTAATTTACATGCATGCGCATGGTGTTATGATTTTTTATTCTCGATACAACAGAAAAAGTTATATGCCAGCACCAACGATCCATACCTTCATTTTAAAATCGATTCTATAGATGAGATATTAGTTCCTGACATAACAAGTGATGTTAATACAAGTATGATATGTTCTACATTATCTGATGATGAATGTATGAGATGGCAGTCTTGTTGCTCCGTAGCACAAGACTGTTGTAACAGACAGTTAAAATTGCCTTCTTCAGCTAATGGTACCTGTACCCGCACCTGGGATGGATGGGGTTGTTGGGATGATGCTGAACCCGGAACTTCCACCTACTTGTCTTGTCCTTCGTTTATTGCATTTTCAATTCCAACAAGTACGTTTGTATAATAGATAAAAACATTTTGACTTTTTAAATTTTATTGAGACACACATGCTTATTATAATGTTGCTCTGAACCGAAGTACAACAGTGAACGCGAATTATTATAACATTATGTTATTTTTAAAATTAAAAGTTGTCAACGTAACCCTATGTTAATAAAAATTATTATAAGCAATTAATTTTAAATACATAAATTTAATGTGAACATGATTAAGAATCAAAAGCGTATTTGCTGTAATGCACTTATCCAATATCCCAATAATTCCAATGATATTCCCTATGTTTTGTTACCTGTATATTTATTGGTTCAATAACCGTTCCATTAATTGAAATAGAGAGTCAATTTTAATGAATCAAAGTTGCAACTGACTAGACAGAAGTACACTTAAATATATTTATTTGATAAACATAACATTAGGGGTCCCACTGTTTAACCGCAATAAGTATTTATTATCTATTAAATCCCTCCAGGTTTTTTATGAGTTATTTGTTTACGTTTATCTGACAGTTGTTTGGTTAAGAAAACACTAACCAGAAATATTTGTAACAATAAATACTTTCTTTTGTTTAATATACCAAAAGGGGCAAAAGGACAAATGTGAGCTTCCAACAACTGAAACACATTACTGGCCTTTAAATCAAATATACAACAGCCTGATGCATTAGTGTACTAAGGCTACCATAAAATCTCTCTGGGGACTGGGTGGCCGAGTGGTCTAGGTAGTTGATTTCAAATTGCACATCCCATGGACAATCATACCACATCTTCTTTTTCCAAAGAGCCCTTTTTGATCTAAAATGTATTTAATACCGAGTTTTTTGGAACGATCAGGATCCCGACCTACTTGTACATGTAAAACAAATAACCTTACCTTGAAATATTCTCTATAATTGCCCATGATTGATAAATTTTAGACTTACCATTTGCCATTTGTTTGAAATTAAAATAACCTCAGGTTGAGGGCTTATTATAAATTAATTTCAGAGTCTTAAAAAATCAAACTTAGTACATACATGTACAAGCATGATGAATTTACACAGATTTTTATCCCACAACAAAATATTCGACTGCGTATTTTTACAGGTTTAGAATTTGTCAGTTAAAATTTATTTCTTCTGGGTAATTTATGAACAAAATCTATTTGTTCAACATAATTGAGAGCACATAAAATTTCCATATATATATATTTCTATTTTAATATTAAAAATTATACTAAAATGATATTTGTTTGAATTAAATCAAAACAGTATAATTCAGCTTTAGGTTTTGGTTGAAGGACCCAGAGCCAATTTGCTTAACACCAACTTAAGCAAACTGGGATGGGGCGTAGTTAATTCAAACTCAAATCTGTACACCACCACGTCTCATGTTCTTGTCCCAAATCAGGAATTTTGTTCATAGGTTTGTCTCTGTGTTTATTGTTCTGATAAATGTACATTTTTGACTATATTCAGGTAGGAGAAATATTATTTACGAATACACGATTTTTTATTAGGTATGATTTAGAGCTTTTCACAAGGATTGGTTTTTCACCCTTGTTGAAGGCCTAGTGAAGACCTCTCAATTTGTAAATTCCTCTGTTTTTCTCGTGGTTGGAATGTAGTCTCTCTGACATTTATCCCATATCTTTTCATTTTTACAGTGAATACAGGGAATATATTTTGTATCCACGTTGTTGTGTAAGAGGCGTGCCGATTAAAATGTGCCCGGGCAATTTATTGTTGTTAACTTATTCAAAGAACGACTTCTTAGAATTTGCAATCAAAAGGGGAAGGCCGGAAGTGCTATCCCGATAAAGCCTGTCCGAAAATTACCTGGTCAAGAGAGTACGTACTTGGATAATTGATCTGAAGACAGGAAACGTTACGATTTTTTTGTTTTGTTTCTTATTTTGAGATATCGCTGTTATTCTTGACAAATTGAAGTTTAGAATCAAACAGTTTTAGATTATAATGAATAATGGTCTACAAAAACAGACAAGAAAATATATTGATTAAAATTCAAAATGCTGTGACATCTACAAAACTAAGCATGTTTTCTTCTGATTGTGAGTCACAGTGGAAATCAGATATATGAATCCACTGTTAGCACCAGAACAGGGGAAATATATCTAACTGAAAACTAGAGTACTCTAGAGCTTGTTAATATGGGTGGTCCGATAGAAATCTAAATAGAAACACAACATATTTAGATAAAAATTCTTAACCAATGTTCTACGAAAATCTGGAACCATCGTTGCGCATTACACTCGCGCTAAATTTATTTATTCGTTTCATATTTCATGAAACTGAGACATTTACGTCCAGCGATAAAAAAGTAATGAACTAGCGAATTCGCATCTTCATTTCCTTTTCTCCTTCCTGCTCTAGTGCTAACAGATTTTAATAATTACTCTGACAGCAACTCCCCTTTGTTTTCGTTTTTACACAAGTCACGTACAGGAGAATTTGCTGAGACTTATTCATAACATAACTTCCGATTAGATAGCAGATGAACGAACAGCCTCTTGTCAACTATTCGTCTGAATTTGCTGCGTCGATGTATGGCCCTGTCTCTAATTTTTTCAAAGCATTTGGACTATCTGACTTTCCCATAAGAGTTAAAAATTGATTTTTTTAATTTAAAAAAATCTGAAGAAGACAGTAGAATAAAAATTGTATATTATCCACCAGAAATGTTTACAATGTATGAAGATCAGCACAAAGCTAAACCAATACATCTGAACGATCCCATGACAACACATATCATCAGATGTTATAATTCCACCCCAAGCCTCATTTCGTGTTGGCTAAAAATTGTGATTTCATTTACTAATAAAATGTCCTTTTCTCAGCGACAGTAATGAATACGTGAATAATTTTTATGCTAGAGGAAAACAAAATAAATAAATTCTGGGCAAGGACTAGCTATAGAAAATTGCTGAGGTGAATTCAAATGATTTGACATTTCAAAGCGAAATTAAATTGCTCTCACTAAACGTTTTTTTTAATTTCAGTTCAGGCCGAAAAGATTTGTCTAGAAAACGGAACTTGGCAGATGCGAGATGGACAACCCTGGACAAATTACCAACCATGTCTTAAATTTAACGTGAGTTCTGATAATTGCTTATTTAGTCCTAATAACCCTTTATTAGTTTGGGGTGTGCGATACTCAAATTTAAGGTCAAATTCTTGCTATGCGGTTATTTTTTAATTAATTTTCTAATATGCTTCAATACTATTTTAATATAATTAAACAAACTGGACTACAGGTTCCTGACTTGGGACAGTCACATAAATATATGGCGGGGTTACCCGGATGGTAAGCGCTCAGCCCTTTCCTAACCCGGGTTAGTGAAGGGACAAAACAGCAATAAAAAGCATACACTAGTCTCTTCAGGAAAATCGACAGTAATCAAAACATATTACATGTATGTATCTCAGACATTGAAAATACATTTTAGAACTTAATTAGACATTTCTTTACATTTTTAAGTATGTTTTGCCAATTTACCAAGGAGAGATTGATAAGAAAAGATTAAAACTATCTGTGTCAGAACTGTCTATATGAATATGCCCATGTTGCAAGAATAAGTCACACGGGGAATTAAAATAACATTATTGAATAAATCAAAATCTTTCATTGCGAAAAAGTTTATTCATCTAAAACCCATACAACACAAACAAGATACCGTTATCCAACTTTATTTTTAATTTAAGAATTACATACATAATAGCAAAAAATAGTGTTCAAAGTTAAAAAGATTATCATCATTTAAGTTCGATCATATACACATAGGAAAATCTAATCAATGTATCCATTCATCTAGTAGACATTTATCATTTTTTCAAAATTGCATATTCCAAAAAATAAAACCCGAATTTGACAATGGGTTAGTCCTAATTCTAAAACGCTGTATGAAAATAGGGTATGACGTCATTTGACCTACAAATGGCATCACATGTAAACATACAAGTATAGTCTCTATGGGTGGAATGTCACAGATTTTCAAATAAGTGTTGGTTGAACGGTAAATAAATAAGTGAAGATAAATGTTATGTATCATTTAATAGAAAATTTCTCAGCTGCATTATTTTAGGTGTGTGAAAAAAGGGTATCCATGGATATATAAAAATAATTTTATAGTTGACGCACATAGGAGATGTTTCATATAATTAAATTTTCAGTCGTAAACAACTAATCCATCTGCTAAAAGATGTAATCCCAAAAAGAAAATACAGTGTAAATATGTTTTGATTATAGTAGTGGTTAACAGATCAAGTCTAGGTCAATTGATCAGTATGGCACTTCACCTTATATTTATCAGGAAAGACATTTCTATAATCATGTAAGAGATTCTTTCTTGTCTGAATATTGCTTCCTTTAATCATCAGATTAATGGAATATGATTGACAATCCATGTGAATAGTCCTAACAACCAATCGGAAAAAGGGAAACAAATACTAACAAAACCTTACAAAACTCTGGGTCTGGGTACGTGTAATATTTATAATTACTTGCGAAAGTTTGTTTACAATAAACGATTACAAGACGTTGATCTAACATTTTTATCTCCATGTTAAACCTTTTAACCTATGTGGGAAATTAATGTCTTCATTGCTAAAGTGTGTTCTAATGGAAATCATTTTTGCAAACCACACTTTTCAAACTTTGTATGGCTTTAGAGCGTTTGGTTTTCGATATGGCTGAAATACTGCCGACGTGGCGTAAAACACCAATCAAATCTATTAATCAATCAATCTCTGCTGGCAGGCAGAACCCATGCTGCCGTCCGTAGTTATGCGCTCTGCATCAATACTCGTTCCTTAGCTTTACCTCACTATGACATTTTTTTAGTTATATTTTAGCGATCTCTGAAGCAAAGTCATCTTACTTCTTTTGTCATTAAATGGTGTGGAAGGACATAGACTTACCCATCAATCTCTGTAATGGCGGTCTATTTATTGACAACGGCTGGTGAAAGATGTTAAACTAAATAAATGTTTTTAGGTTGAACCATGAAAGCAGCTTTGGTTTCTCTGCCAGCAGGCAGAACCCTTGCTATAGGGTTGTCCGTAGTCATGGGGTATGCATTAATACTCGTTGCTGTAACCTCACACAGCGGCAATGTCAGGGCAGAATATTATTAGGTAACTCTGTTCTAGAGACAATTATGCTCCGAAAGGAACCTCCTAGGTTCTGGTGAATATGAAAGTTCACTAGTCATCATGTAAGAGAAAATGCAATGTTGTAATATTTTTAAAAAAGAAAGAAATGGTATAGTTGCCAAAAGATAAAATCCACATCTTATATAAGTTTATAACAAATATTCAACAGTCAAATTCAATGGTATTAAATGTGTTTTTCAGAAGAACGTGAACGATCCCTTGAATTTTAATCTTTTTGTAAACTTTTAGACTATGCACTTTTGATCTCTCGCATTGGTATTATACACTAGACTTTTGACTATATAATGATTGAAGAAACCTAATGAAAATAAATACTAATACATTTCCTGATTTGCCATACTTATTGCTCATTTTAGTATCATTTAGGAAGATACTAAAGACGTGATTTCGTTTTAGGATTAGTTTTGTCGTTTCACACGCGATAGTCAACTTTTTCGTTTGTAACAAAATCTCTCTGTCAAGCAATGAAAGGAATTCGAGACACTAAAGGACAGACAGAAATCGTTAAGTCGGAAGACAGACAAGACCATGGCCAACAAAATTAAACGAAGGACACACACAGAACCCAAACTAGAGTAACACGAACAATACAAAAATCAGGGTGATTTCAGGTGCTCCGGAAAGGTGATCAACTCCTGCTCCACATAATTGGTGCACTATATCAAATTGAAATTTAAAAAATCAATACCATGTCGTTTTGGGGACGTTCAGTGTTTATGAACTTTAAAGACGCTAGATTATAATCTTCTTACATATTATCACTTCTGTAATATTATGTTCTTTAATTGTGTATAATTCTACGTACTTTTTTCTAACAAATATTTTAAAGGTTCAGATTTAAACATGTATTTAAGTGCAACTTTAAGATTAGAAAAATATCGAAAATGGGTGGCACACCAATAACACTAATAACATATTTGGGCATTTTTTTTAAAGTACATATTTGTGTCCCAAGTGATTAACTAATGGAAAACCAAAAAAAAATTCTTATATTTCTTTTTACAAATATATACAAGGGAAAATGATTGAATTTGTAACTTTGCAAAAGTGCCGTTCAAACTAATGTTTTGTCACTTTTTAAATTTTTTTGTCCAAAATGCTAACCTTTTCATCTCTCCATGAGCACCATCTGACAGTCGGACAGAACAAGGATAAATTTCCATTTTATTTCTTTGCATATCGACCTCAAATAAAAAGTACACTCATTAACCGAAATAACTTGTTTTGATTGAACATATATTTCTTATAATTTTTATACCTGTTCGAAAAATTTGTGTCTCCTATATAAAGAAATACTTTATAATGCATTGTAAAAATCTTCTCTTTAATTATACAAACTTACTCTAATGGATGCCACCAACATAAAATTTATTCAAGAAAATAGCGAGACAGGTACATTGAAATTGCGTTTCAAAGGAACAATTTAACATAATTTGAATGCTTGCTAAATGCATAGAAAGGACGAGGGTGGTTAAGGCCCATTTTTGGCCCAAGAATTTGGCTAAAAAACGAAAATTGTCTAATATCTATTATTTCATATTTTTTGTATTGAATAATGTCTATAAAAAGAAAATACAACATAATTTTAAGTTTAATTAGTTCTTCAATGGTCACATGACACATAGACAATGCTTTAAATGTGAAAATACTAAGAAATTAGTTCATTTGATGCAATATTTGATACTATTTTGTCGGTTTTAATATAGATCGCACAAAAACATCACAACCAAACTTTGAACAATTAAAGATCTATCAAGTACAAATGTTTGGTTAAAATATCATCGTGATATTTTTGTGCGATCATATCTAAATTGAACAAAATGCCTCCAGAATTTGAGTATTTTTACCGAAAATGTTAAATTCTTTAAGAAAGAATCAAATATACCCTTTCATTTTGTCGCAATGACGAAAAGTATACAAGAAAAAGTAATGAATTATTTAAAGACGATTATTAAACAGCATTTTCACAACAGCTTATTTATGTATCACAAAATCTTAAATTTGGGCCAAATATGGACCTTAACGTACCTACTCCTTTCCTGCAAAATGTTTTCAGGCGCGCCAGAAGGGAATTTTAAAATAAATTCTCCGTCTATGAATCGCGAGAGAGAGTTCGAATAAAACGAATGTGCGCGATTCTGTAGACTAATTTATCTAGGTCAAAGTTTAGCTCTTCTGCCAATAACAAAGATGGTCAGCCCTTAATGTTAATTCCCGTAAAGAATTTCAAGGGCAGATAATAGTATATAAAATGCTATTGCATACTGTAAAACACGAACCGTTAAAAACCGTTAAAATCAATTCAAAGGCGGAAACGCATATATAATTTAGTTAAGTCCAAAATCGCACTCCACAAACGCTTGACATATGATATAGTTTCTACTTTGTTTTGACTATTATTTCAACTTTATACTTGTAAATAACAAGATAAAACTCGATTTATGCAACGACTCTCTGTATTTAATCTTAATATATCGTTCATGGAGTTATATCGTAAAAAGTTAGATAAACAAAAAAATACAAATGAAAAACCACTTTCAGATGTTTTACCCAAAGAGTCACAAATACAACAAACGATTTTACTAAAAGTCCAAATAAACTTTAACAGATGTCCATTTCCGTGGCACACACTCAGTACATTTTATAGTTTAAAATCTGGTTTCCGTTACCAAAACTGTGGTTTAAATGGTCACGACTTATTCAAAATTGGTAAATATGTATTTTTAAACCACTGGGTCGATGCCACTGGTGGTTGACCGTGAGTTTTCATCAGCCCATTCATCAGACTTGTCTGACATGAAAATTTATCAAATAATGTTTTATGGAATTTTGCTAAATTTGTTTCAATTTTAAAGCAATGAAAGTTTCGAATGTATTGCACGGTATATTTGTCCCTGTCGTCGGATTTTGCTCTATTTCGATTTAAGTACTTCCTTTTATTCTTTTTGGATCTCGGACTTCCTTTGTTTGGATTCTGATGCTACTGAAGACACGTAACCCCTTGAAATGTACATAAAGCATACTAAAATTCCCCATGATTGTTCAAAATTGGTAAACTTGTATTTTTAATATAAAATCACAACTATATATCTTTCGCAAAAGTAACTGAAAATATATATTTTGTTAAGTTAGTCAAATTAATGAATATATGATATTTTCATAATAATGATAATACTTTATTTCCAAAGATGCAATTCAGCTTAATTGGTATAAAACGGCTACGAATGATTGTGTCGGATAGCTGAAAGACATACCACGAAACTTGAACAGATGCAATAATTTAAGTTACTAACCGAATA
Source organism: Geukensia granosissima (assembly GCA_032357055.1). Taxonomy (NCBI): domain Eukaryota; kingdom Metazoa; phylum Mollusca; class Bivalvia; order Mytilida; family Mytilidae; genus Geukensia; species Geukensia granosissima. The sequence goes on along the minus strand of JAULBM010316188.1, from coordinate 1,501 downwards.
CCCATCCAATAGATACAGCCTCAAGGAAACATATATAAAGTAAAACCATTCCACTGGCGGAATAATAATCAAACAGTTGGAAAAATGTACATTTCACCCTAGAAATTTGTGCAAAAAAAAAGATTTTAGCTAGAATTTGCAATATCGCCGCTTACAAGTCTTGTTTGAACAAAGTGTACATTTATACGGAACAATTGCCCGTGATTTATGTAAAGCTCCCGGCTATACTCTATGTTAGGTTTTGCTGAAACGAGTAAAAAGGTTATGGAAGAAAACCTGTCTGTCGTATTCGTATAAAATAGTGTTTATTTTGTAGATTGAAAAAAGTGCAAGCAAGTTGCAATAATACTTTTTAGCAATCACGGTGTATTTTAAGCTGCGTCGAATTTTTTTAATTCTCTACGGGGATTTTACATTTTAAAATCAACCATTTGTTTGCAGGAAGTGTCTCTTTGCACGCGCTAGCGCGAGACTGGGAATAAACATTGTCAACGCAGCGTAATCATTAAGTAATTAAACTGAAATAAGATAACATGCAAAAATGGTTTGAGGCGGGCCTGAATGAAAATTTAAAAATAATTCTTCTTATTTGAATCGCAAGACAAGGTCCGAACAAAAGAAATATGCGCATTTTTTTTAAATTACTTTATCTATATCAGACTTAAGCGATCCCGCCAAAAACGAAGATGGCCGACCCTCAATGTTAAATCTCCGTAGAGAAATTCAGGGACAGATACTAGTATGTAAAACGTTATTGTATAGTGTAAAACATAAATCGTTAACTGTGGAATAATTCTTTCTTTTGAATAAAAATAAATACGAAGGCGGAAATGCACATATAATTTAATATATCTAAAAAATCACACTCCACAAATGCCTGACATAGAGTATAGAATGTTTTCTTCTGATTTGCCTGTCATAGGCATACTTTTTCGAACCGCTCTGATTTTATCCGTTTCAAAGCACTTGATCTTTTCCCCACCTCCAAAACCATTTTTTCGATATTTTACTTAACAAATCACAATTAAAATCAATTATTTTATATTCAACATCAAGAAATTCGATAAACGGAACCTAATAATACATAACCAACGACGAATCTAGACAATAGGTTTCCCTGCCAAATTTTTATTTAAAACATAAACACACTAACCTATGATTTATTCATTCTGTTTTTTTTAAGTACAAACGGATATCTATAATAAAACTATCATAGTTATTGAAAAGTTTAATTGTTGAAAAATGAGAGGAAAACATCCTTCTCGGGCGCCAATACACATGTAGTACTTCATAAACTCGCTTTTGATAAATTAAAAAATACGTTAATTTTCAAGTAAATCTTTAAAAAAGACAGCCCTTGTAAATACCGCTCAGCATATCTGAAAAAGGAATTCGAAGATACCAAAGGGGCAGACAGAAATCGCTACGTCGGAAGACAGACAAGACCATGGCCAACAAAATGAAACGAAAGACAAACATAGAAAACACAACACTACACTGA
>JAULBM010316177.1:0-13813 GCA_032357055.1 Geukensia granosissima | reverse complement strand
TAAAGTCTTAAGGTAACTTCTAAATTAAAAATAGGACATAAGTTCGGAAAGATCTATCTGTTTTTTTTTTTTGTCCTTTTTTAATTATTTATCCTTTCGCAAACTCTCAAATAAATGTCGTTATGGTGACAAGTATCGTACAATAAAAGAATAAAATCAAAATAGTTTCTGTTGTTCAAAATCTTTTCCGTAACCTGGTTTATCTAAAAGCAGAATATCTTGTGATGTAATGTGAAAATATTCCATGTACTTTAATCATTTTATGCATCCATGTGAAAAGAGGTGAATAGTGATTCTTTGCTTCTTACTAAAAAAATACAGCTTATTTGAAAATGATTATATTTTAGTTGGAAATATCTTTAATTGCTTTATAAACTAGATAGTAACTTTTAATTGAAAAATGTTAAAACGTTCACCTATTTGACCTGTCAAATAGGGTCAATGTCAGAGATAAAAATCCATAGCAACAACAAAAAGTACTAAGCAATCATATGTTTATATATGCTCACCCATCTGAAAGAGCTAAGCGCAAACTAAGAAGAAAGCAGTATAGATCAAACCGTCCTAACTACCATGAGAAGTTAAACCGTATGGATGTGAAGACGGATTTTCAGGGTTTATTATTAGGTTACGTGCTAGCAGAAGTAATAATAACCCTAGAATTGAAGCCGGATTCCATCTCGGGGCTATCACTTCTTGACAAAGGTAATCCCCATCTAATTGTTAAATGTCTGTATAAGCTACTATATAAATTTAACTTAATTTATCTTTCAGAGAGAAAGCCTGATCGTAGACAATAGTTGGCGGCGTGTGTGGAGGAAGGCACGCTTTATGCACTAACAAACCATTCTGAAAGATTTAAAAAAGAGAAGTGTAATGTCGCTACAAAACCCCAAATTTTCCGTCCCTTCCTATTCCTTCCAATTTCCAGTGTCAGTCAAAATACGTTGTCATGTTGTGTCCTTTTGGTAATTTTGCTTATTGTTGAGCTTGTTCTCGTCCTGAATATGCATTTAACATTTGTCATTGTACTTTAGGCACCCCACCATCAATCAATCAACATGTCAGAGAGAGTTCGAGTCTGTTGTTGAAACATGGAATGCAAACATTATTCGGAATTCGACAGATTGCGACATAAATTGGCGTCTTATGGTGTTGTATAATGCATCGTTTCTTAATAACACAGATGATTATTGATTTCCTGTGGACCTGGTTAAATTAAATGCTTGTGCGGACGAGTGTAACTGAAAACTAAAGCTAGAGTAACAAGAACCCTACAAAAAACAGGGTGAGTTCAGGTGCTCTGGACGGGCTAGCAAATCTTGCTTCTTTAGAGGCATCCGTCGTGATAATCAGTAGACAACCGGCGGTTAGTCGCAATCGTTGTAAGTCACAGTCGGTAATGGAACAGATTTCTTGACAGTCGGATGATATCCATTTTCAATTGTGAATTTGACGTTTCCTATCGGTCAACCAAATCATGATGGCGTCCTAAAAATTTCCGGAGTGATCGCTTTAATCATTCCTTGAGAAACCCTTGTTCACAAGCTCTCTTGTCAGCAGCATTCCTCTATTAACAAAATTCTGATATGAAGTACACGCTCTGAAGTAGTTTATCAACTGGGAATGTGCATGCATGTTGCTTAAATTAGTTAAATATCATTGTCATGGTAAAATTAATTTGGCCTTGACTATACGTTGAAATCTTTAAAATGAATGAAATCTTGAATTTTCGAATGAAGCCATGCACTAGTGATATTTGTTTGGCCTTGACTTAAACTGATTTTGACCTTTTCAACGTTAATTATCAAGGTCGAGTTGTGTCATCTGTTTCTGTCAACGTTTGATTTTAAGGTGTAAGATATATTATCTAGCCCTTTATCGTTGTTTCAATGACAAAATATGGTTCTAGTTGTACGCATAAGAAGAGGACCATCCGTTAAAAATTGGATCCACTTTAAATGTCAAATATGCATCCACTTATAAGAATCAGAAATAAACCTATCCTTAAAGTCAATTTCCGTTCCTTTTGTCGGAGCTTCGAGAGAAACATCCAATCACTATTTGTATCTATTTGTTTTTTTCAGCGTTCTTAACACACCAGTATAGACATGAAGATATTCATTTACATGTCGTAGTAAATTTCCGTAAGCGCCATTAAATTTAACTAAGTTCACCTTCGACGATAATGTTCATCGAAAGTTAGGACTGCCAAACAAAATTATGATAGATAAACAATAATAGCAGAAAATAAATGAAAGCAACTGGTTTAACACAAGATGCTGGTGTGAATTTCCAACAGTGTCTTGAATAAGTATAAAGAGTACCATAATTAAGATATATTAACTAAAAATTATAAGAAGTCCAATATCAAAACATAGCAAAAAAACACTCAAATCCAAACAAAATGAGAAGTCAAAATCCGATGACAGGAACAACTATAAATGCAATACTTTAATTTTCCTTATTTGTTCTGTCAAATATCTAGGTAATCAAACATTTTGTTGGAAAACCATCCATAGACCTTTCCATTAAAGGTTGGTAAAAATAAGCTTTCAATTTTCAGAGGATACACAAAATAGGAAATACTGACGAAGAACATGCCTTTACAAAGACTTTAAAGACAAAATGTAGAATTTAAATACGATAATGACACATCGACTAGAGGTGCAGCAAAAAAAACTGCGAAGTTTTCTTCTTCCAAGGTTATTGCATTCCGCTGTTTAAGTCAAGAAATGGGATATATTTAAGGAAAAGGACAATTTTTAAAAAAATACAGAGTAGGAGATTTGTCATGAATTTCCAAGGGTCCTATGATAAAGTAAGTTTGGCCGATGCTGTCATTTTGATTGGTGGTTGAGGCCATCAAAAGTTACAGATTTGTAGTTTTTTTTAGCTCAGGCTCATTTGTAAAAGTATATGCGGCTAAGACGGCCATTTAAGTTAAAGTTAGGGTCTTCGGACAAAATAATGAAAATACCAAATCAGTTGCCATTTCATCAAAGAAAGGTCATAACTGAGCAAGAAGTTCCGAATAAAAAATAATGAACGAGGGACGTCAAGTATAACAAAGTCTCACATGACCTTACCTATCATTTGATTTATAGGATCCTATGCTTTACTTGTTCCTTGATTGAAGCCCCCTTGGAATTTGCAAAAACAAAATATAAGTTTTAAAACACAAACAAAGCCTACCTTATTTGATTTCTGTACCATTTTGATGGTTTAAGAGGAAAGATCTCTTTGTAATGATTTTCCATTTACATTGTATAATCTTCATTGACGTTGTCAATTTTAACTGATATTGCAGATAAGAAAACATAACTTTTGAAAAGAAAAAAACCAATGAATCTGTAAAAAAATGTTTCCAATCAGCCTAATAATCATTCCAACAATTTTTGGTCAGAATTGTTCCCATAATTTCAGCGGAGGACATCTTTAAGCTTTAAAAGAAATGTTTAAGGCATACTACTTATAAATTTTGCGTGACCTCTTAGGCAAATCATCACGATGAACTATAATGATTGAAAAATGACAAATTCTAAGAAATTAAAAATTGTTCATGTCAAGTGTATAAAAATATAATTCATAAATTGTTACTTTTAATTACCTGTAAATTAAAAGAAGAACAAGATAGTTAAAAAGAAAGGTAAATAAAAAAAACTATTTTAAGACGGTGCTTTAAACAATATAACAATAATACGAAGTACATGTAGTTTATTTGAATGGCGAAAATTATGTAGCTTCTGTTAAAGCAAATTTAAAACGAGGAGTTTTATGAGTAATTTCAGAGTATTTGCACTGACATGATCATTTAGGAGCTTATTTTCATTCAAAGGTAATACTCAAATTCGGATGAGTAGCTTCAAAGAAGTTGCCCTAACAAGATCATTTATGAAGATTTGCTAAGATTAAAGGGGCATACCTCCTACAAAAAGGGAATCAAAATATCGCGGTAACATGAACAACAACATATGATGTAACATCAACGTATGACGTATTTAAAAAATCAAATGTGTAGTTTCAGAGGACTTGCACTGACAAAATCATTTTTGAAGATGTCTCAAGATAATAGGGGCATAAAGTCATGTAAGGCCTGTGCTAAAAACATCTTTTTTGAATGGTAGTATCCACAAGTACATATTATGTCCATCAATGTATAACGTTTCATCAAAATCTTATGAGTAGTTAAAGAGTTATGCTGACGACAAAATATAAAACTGAAAATCCAATTGAATGTTAGAAGGGCAAATATTCACATGTATATGTGAGAAGATACTCAATTTCGAACTTTTCCGTTAAAAAATGTTGATGTGAACAAAAAAAATTGAAACACAGCTTCGTTTGCTAAAATAATGACATAATATCATCATGTGACCCTCTCTTCAACACAGACAAAAAATAAAGAATTGATAAAAAAATAATTTATAAACTGTAGTTTTAGTTCAACATGCCCAGATTGATTTATGCATTCTTTCCAGAACAGCCTGTAATGCCTACACAAATCATACATCTTAATTAGTTGAAATCTAAACTTTGTCCATAACCCAAATATTACTCCTCAACAGATAAATAAGACTCTGTCCTAAATGAAGGGTATGCTCTATATGTTGATGAATTTGTAACATGAACGACCGATAGGTGAAATTGTGAATAGTTTCAATAAACTCAGTCTTTATTTTCATATCCAGCAAGACGTCTGAACGGTGAAAATCGCAACAATACTTTTAGTCTTTCATTATCTAGTTCTTTAATGTATCTTTTTAAACACATGCACATTCTCGGTCTGCTGATTTCAGTTCATCTTGTAAAATGAGTGTTTTCAATATTCTTTTTGGTGTTGTTGATATTCTTTTCAGTTTCTCTGGTGCGTCTCGTAGCCGTCTTAACTCTGACCTTACGTGTTACCCCAGCTTTAATTTCAGTGTAGTGTTGTGTGATCTATATTTGTTTTGTCTTCCGACTTAAAGACTTCTGTCTGCCCCTTTGGTATCATCGAAGTTCTGAAGTTGATTGTTTATAATTTTATGTTGTATTCAGGGATTCCTCTCATCTCTACTTCATTTACTGTAATAGGAATCACCTGATTTTTTACGATTAATGTTTCCCCCTTGAATGTAAGGTTTCTCGTTTTCCAAACTTGTATACAGCTGTTTTTTTTCAACTTTTGGTTTCCAAATACAATCTATATCAATTTCATATCCATGGTGTACCCCTAGTGTTTTCACATTCGTTTTAATCCGTGTTATTTGATAAATCTTTGGTTTTTCCTCCTTTAACCTCCATAGACATAATCCTTCGGTCTTGTCACTTGCATTCACATACTTGTACATAAGTTGATCTGACTTTCGAAAAGGGACCTGCCAATGTATATTCGCCTACCTGCAAGGCTAATTTTCAAAAATCATTTTCGATCCGCCCACGTTTTCTATAATCAACAATCAAGATAACTGTCGGACAAAATTTTTGATCCAGAAATTGTTTTACTAAGAGCATAATTTATGGTTAAAGCATTATAGTGCACTCTGATTTAATCGGCCGACACTACCTGTTTACTGGCATTTATTTATTTCTTTTAATTGTGTTCCCTACCCTCTGACATGTATGTAAGGCTGCTGGTAATGATTATTGTGAAAACAAGTATGAATTGAAATTTAAAAAAAATCATGCATTAACATGACAAAATTGACAAAGTGTACATATACCTCAATGTTGACATTCCAGTGCAGTATTAAATAATGTGTGTTTATTTAAGTATTTTTATATTTCAGAATTTAGGCAGCAACTGTTATGAACGACAGTCTGGTCACTGTTATGTGCTATAAAATAAATGAATAAAGCACTGTTTAGTGATTAGGCAGGCAAAAAAGTCACCGAAGCAAGTGTCACAAAACACTTAAGTCTGGGACCTTATACTGTTATGGCACTTAATGGATTCCCATTGAAGACCTGTCAAATTGATATCTGAGGTTCAAGTATGCATATAATAATTGCAAATACCATGTTAAATATGATTGTCACGGTGGTATAATGGTTAATGTGTTCGTCTTGGGTGGGGAAGGTGGTTGGTTTGATCCCCGACTGAGTAAAACCAAAGACATTAAAATTGCCTGCTTCTCCGCAAAGCATTCAGCAATAAGAAGTACGAGCAAAGAATGGTCTGTCCAGAGTCGGAATTATGTGTTTGGTTAAATTATCACGTCTGTGGACTATTGCTTTCGTGAGTTAGCACGTCAAAAATCCGACTTAGCGTGTTGGTCTTGTACAACAAAGCAGGGTTCATTTTTCATTACTCATCATTAATATGCCTTCGTTCTGAATATGCTTGGAATATTCAGCGTTGGACGTTAAGCACCATTAAATCAATCAATATTTTAAATACATCTTAATGCAATGTATGTATATTAATCAATAGTAATAACAATCATGAAAACCATTAGGTACTTTGTTACTTTCAACAGATACATGTAACACAAACAATTCTGTTTTGCTACCTATATAATATTTACAGAACAGAATGGGTGTTAAAATGTAAATTGACTAAATTTTGACTAATCTACCACAGTTTTCAAGATGAAAGGGGTCAGAAATAAAATTTTTGCACGATATCAAAATCTACTAATGTTTATGTTTTTTTTCTAATTTTCTTTAAGTTAAATTCAACAAAATTTTCTCCAATCAATTTTTGTATACTTTTACAGCTGTGTAAACGTAATACTTAAAGCCAAAACATAATTAAAAGGAATTCGAAGATACCAAAGGGGCAGACAGAAATCGTTCAGTCGGAAGAGGGACAAGACCATGGCCAACAAAATGAAACGAAAGACAAATGGGATGGTTCCCGATATAAATTTTATTCTACATCTCAACTAACCAACCAAAATGACTGCCATGATCACAAATTGTATTAATATGGGATCTTATGGGGAATTCTTCTTGTCATAGGACATCCTATACATACATGTATGATATACATGATAAAGATGTCTTCAGATTTAGACAGGCCACTGGAATAGTTGTCATTCTTATTTTGCAACATAATAATATAAATATAAATATAAATATAAATAAAGTATAAAATAAATAAATTTCGCAAATATTTGCGAAATATATGTATTATATACTTTATTTATATTTTTCCATCTTTCATGGGTATCGCTACATAATCTCTCAGACTTATATCTATATATATTCCTCCACCGGATCTCTGAAGCATCAGAAGATACAAGATTAACATGAATTCAATTTTAAACGACAGAAAATTAACCTAATAGTGTTAGGGATAAATTTTGTACCTGCAAATTTCTGTCCTTCCGTCAGTGGTATTCAAACTCATGCATCTGTGACATCTCTGGCTTCCATCGCCTGCACTGTGTCCAGCGCCCTAGACCACTCGGCCACCTAGGCTATACAAAATATAGCTTTCGGTGACCGGGTGATGCCTTTCAACGTCAGCGTATCTAGAGATAGAGCACAGTACATGATATATATATGTGTCCAGTGTTATTCATGTGGGAAATAAAATAACATTTATTTCAATTTACTAACAATTGGTCAGGAAAAAATTATGTTTCTTATGAAAAGGTGAATTCGTTATTATAACTTTTGAAAATTAATACGTCTGACTTTCAGGTGAATGCGCAATTCCTATGGCCAAACAGGACTATTTTTGATTCGCTGCGAAAATTATTTTAAAGGATTAGGGCCATAAAGACGTTTTTTCGTCCAAAAATCTATCAACAATTTAATTACTGAATTATCAATTCACCAATTGATACACATCTCTCTTTCTCATGATATTTTAAAAAATTACACTTTTTGCTTACCTCGGATGTACAATTTAACAGTATTTAAAAGCAGGATTAAATGTTCGAAAATGGGTTCAATATTTCTATTTCGAAACGTTCAACACTTAGGGGGAGGGTTGAGCGCTCACCAACCGGTTTAACCCCGCCATATGCCAAATATGCCTGTCCCAAGTCAGGAACCTGTAACTACAGTGGTCAAATTATCTGTTGTTCTTCATGTTTTATATGTTCATCCCTAACGGCAACACTTTGAGCTAGCATTCTATGTCTTCGGGCTTATTGAGTTAAGTGCACCAGTGGGGTTTTGGTGTTAGTCTATCTGTTTCATGTTTTGTCATTGATCCCACAGGTTAAAAGGGGAGGGTTGAGCGCTCACAAACCGGTTTAACCCCGCCACATACTAATGTGCCTGTCCCAAGCCAGGAACCTGTAGCCCAGTGATTGTTGTTGTTTTGTTTTGTTAGTCATTTATTGTTATATGTTCACTTTTTGCTTTAGATTAGGTCGATTGTCGTGTTTTATGTATGTTTTCACAATTTGCATTTCGGGGCCTTTTACAGCTTCTGTTATGGTATGGACTCTGGTTCATTGTTGCCATAATGGGACCTGTAGAAGTTTAAATTCTACTGTCACTTAGTAGGTGGCCGTCTCATGGACAATCATGCCACATCTCCTATTCTTATATGTTCATATGTTTGTTATCGTCAGTTTTTCTTTTTTACCTTATTATATTAGAATTTACATCTAATCTATATCAACGAATTCTATTGTATACAATAAACAATGAGAACCTACAAAGTATCCTTATTAAAAATTGTTTCGAGTTCAAACTTTTTCACGTAGTAGTTGCCTTGCCGCTTGATAAACCTCCATGTTTCGATTTGTTTTTATTTTAGTTTTTTCTATGTATAATTGGTTCTGTCAATATTTATTTTATTGGAATTATTCTTACAGTACAAAAATTATGAATTTTTTTCGAAATGTTTGCACTTTAAAAATATTTTGTTTCATTTCTCTTACAAGTTAATTGTGAAACTAAACATTATATAGTAGGAAATGTTACGTGTGAGAGAATATCTAAAGAGTAGGTAAGTGAAGCCCCATATTTGGCCCAAATTTAAGATTTTGTGACACAAAAATAAGTGGTTGTGAGAATGCTGTTTAATAAAAGTCTTTTAATTAATCATCACTTTTTCTTACATTTTCTTTGCCATATGGAGAAAAAGAATTCGAAGATACCAAAGGGGCAGACAGAAATCGTTAAGTCGAGGACAGACAAGACCATGGCCAACAAAATGAAACGAAAGACAAACATAGAACACACAACGCTACACTGAAAACTAAAGCTGTAATAACAAAAAAACATGAAAAACGAGGGTAAATTTACATGCCCCGGAATGTAAAAGTCAAAATCAAAGTCGGTCGCAACAATCGATCTTGGTTACAACCGGCGCGCGCGTAATAAGAAATCATACATAAAAGTGTGAAGAGAAAAAAAGCGCTTTGTTAAACACAGTTTCCTTACTGGAATGTTGTCTGTTATAGAACCGGTAGACAGAAAGCAGGTCACTTCTTGACCACCAAGTTCTATCGATAATGGCGTCACGTCACAGCTCAAAATGATCTTGTTTTCTTGCCAAAGTCTAGATATATAATCTTTCAATAGTAAACTGAAATTCATAACTTCATACTGGTTACATGCGTTTAATTCACCCTTGAACATGGCAGATGTTCTTCTCGCTGGATAAGTCTGCTTAGTACGTATTTTTTATACGGGAATATTTCAGTATTTCAAAATATGGATCTCGACTTTCTAATGATTTAGTTCTAATGTGGCTTATAATATTAAAAGAACTCCTTGAAATGTGCACATAGCATATTAAATTTATCATGTGGTAAACTTGCGGAACCGGAGACACGTATACCCGACGGGAGCACCAGGTTCCTCTACTGTTTTGTAAAGTAGTTTGTGGAGTCCAGACCTTTGTTCTTTTTCATTTTGGTTTACTTTTAGTTTGTTTCGAATTTATCTGGTCTTTCCGACTTTTTTGTCTCTTACATGGTTTTCTACACTTGAATTGCTGTGGTCGCCAAAAGCACTGATAATATTTCAGATTTTTTTCTTCATTACTAAAAACTGCTTTAAATTTGGTGAAAACTGTATAAGTTCCTGAGCCTCAAGTTCAACAAAATCACAAAAACATGCATTTGAAATTGCAAACTTCAAATTGATTTCTGTCCACATTTTATCACTATTAGTACGTCAACCTTCTCTACAGAGTATTGTGGCCTTTTTTTTCCCATCTTCATCAGATTTTAGAATTTAAGCCTATCTAATGTTTGTGTAAGGCAACTTAACTCGTATACCACAATCAGCTTATAAATTTCTACTCTAATTATGAATTAGAAGGTGGGGAGTTTGACATTAAGATTAAAAAGATCAGTCGCCCTCTAAGGGAATTTACAAGAAAATGTTTATATGGACATAAATATACGGAAAAAGAGAAAAAATTATTATAAATGTTAAAAAACATCTCGTTCAAAAGTGAAAAAACAACTCGACGTCTTTATGTCTCTTTTTCTGTATTTATGGAAGTGGCTGAACATCCAGGGGTACTTTTTTCCTGCATATTTAGAAGCAGAGAATATTAATCGATTATGATAATCGAACTCTGCTTTGTACTAAACAGAAACATGCTTGTTCACGAAAGCAACATTCCACAGGAAGACATACCATATTAACTAGATATATTATTCTGACCTGACCTGGGTCGACAAGTCTTTGCATTTAGGGTCTGTTCACACTACAAATGTTAATCGGATTAACTCATATTTTTGTGGATTAAGTCACATTGCGTTTACGTTAGGTTTAATTTAATGCGAAAAACTTTATCCACATTCAATTAATCCTAATCAGGTTAATCCAGATTTAACTGTGGTGGAAAATGTGGATAAAATCTGAAGTTATTACTAGAAGGTACTTATAGTCTTGATTTCTATGTTTTATTTTCAATGCGGATAAAGTTAAGCCCAACCAGAACGCCAGTGTAATTGTAACAGGTTATCTGTATACTGGCTTTACTTGATTAAGTTTGTCTGGATTAATTTTAGGCTAGTGTGAACAGGTCCGTACTATCAATTGCTGTGTGGTAAGCGGAGAATAGCAAATACCAATTTCAGTATATTTTGTTTGATGCAGATCTGGATCCATATAGGCGCTATTACACGTTGATAAATTTAGCTTTTGTATATAGTTTCAGCACAAAAAAGTACAAGATACCAATCCAAGGAAGGGATAATCAAGTTTCTTTCTTTTACTCTTTCAGTCCTAAATTAAGTCTCGAAATGTCAGAGAGACTGCACTCAAACCACGGGAAAACAGAGGAAATTACAAATCTAGAAGTCTGCACAAGGCCTTTAACAAGAATGGAATACAACTCCTTGTGAATGATTTTAATCGCCCCAAATAAAAACTCGTGTATGTGAAAAATAATACTGCTCCTGCATTTAGGTGAAGGTTAAGTTTAAAAAAGCGCCATCTGGCGATGACTTGTTGACAAGAGGCTTTTTCCTATAGTGTGACGTCAAAGGACTGCACATGACGCCACGTTTATGACGTTCTGTTTTGGTACTGTACCGTTCATATCTGACTTTGAATATTAACCCAAATTCTGGATATCTACCAGCAAGAACATTTTAAAGTAATACCTGTGCAAAACATTTAAAACATTTATTTTGATTTGCAAAGTGTATATTAGTTTTTTATACAGAAAAAGTATAAGATCCAGAGCGTTCAGATGTTGTTCCGACTGTATGAATATACGCGCATAGTCCAAGGAATGATTGATTGATTGACTGATGCAAATGTATTCATGCATATTCAGGACGAGAACAACAAATCATAATGGGGTAGGCTGAGGGTTGGACCGGTGATTTTCTAGCATAGTTGCAAAGTGGTCTTTAGCGTGCTAAGAGCGTGGAATTCTTCCAACACGGGACCGACTGTTTTACGCTCTGAATGACATTTATTAAGAATTTATACATAATCTACCCCCCAACAAACGGATGTCCCTTCCACTGGCGGAGAAACCGGGTAGCCTATTTCTTTATCCCGGCTGCTCTCTAGGTGGTCGAATATTTTTACATCCCGCTTACATAACGGAGATCTCTTTATAAGGGGTTTTACCTGCAGGCGGGGAAACCGAACGGCTTATTTCAATACACCTGCCACCGTCGGGCCAGAATGGATGAGACCGTATTTGAATATAGACCATATGGTATTTTACGACTAATAAATTGAATACAAAACAGAGAGACAATTTATTATTAATATTGACGAATTCTGATTCCTAAATGCAGAATAAAACGAACACAAATTCCGTTGGAAAACATTTTTATATAAACCCCAACTTTCTCCCTCTTCTTTGTTTGTGAAAAATATTGTGACTCCCCGAAATCTTAAATTACCAGTATACCTAATACCTTATCAACAAACATATAACATGCCGAAGAAAATCAAAAATATTTTTAATGTTTGAATTAAGGATAAATAGTAACAAAATTTTGTTATTTACCCCATTTTGTTTTTTCATTACATTAATTATTTTGAAATTTTATTTCAGAATTTAAATAAAGTTGCATATTGTATATCATATCAGTGATCATAGTAGTACGTGGGCTGAGATCCCATTGAGGAAAAATCATGTTAACATTAAAAAATTTTGGTATGCATTTGTGATTTGGGGGTCTTTTTATTACCCTTAAACAGATATTTTTGTCAATTTTAGATTTTATTTCAGTTTTTAAGATTTAACTCTTAGAATTTTCCTCTTCTTTTATTCGTTCGGGTCTGGGAAAAACTTCAATATTTCAAACAAACTTTTTTTCTTGTCGCAATGGTTATTAAAGGTGTACAAATGACATGTCGTTTGGAGAAAATGATATTGTTCGGATTTTATAATTTGGCGATTTACTTATATCCATACCTGAATGTTTTGCGTATTCTGACCATACGTTTAATGTCCTGCCTATAATTTTTTTTCTATTTACCCATGACAGTACGCAAAGACGGAAAGAAAATACATAGACCTTTTCAATGATAACTTTGATGTCTACTTGAATGTACAGGAACATACTTTTATCTGCGTTTTAATATGAAAAAAAGCTAAAATTAAAACTTCATTTGAAAAAAAAATTACACCCCGTTTCAAAAATTATCCACACCTGGTGAATACTTTCAAGTAAATTTATGATAGAACTAACGTATTGAATTTAATAATTGTCGCAGTTATATGAATACTTCCGACTCGCCTATGGCAAAATACGATCTTACTTACGTCCAACAAAGTTGCCACATCGGAAACAAACCATATCAGGGTTCTTCCACGTATCAAATCTAGCCTCAGTAGTTTTGATAGTTTTACTTTTTTAGTTTCCATCAGGACGATGCAAAAGTGACTGCATTAATTAACTAAGCTGTTCTCTCTTATTTTAAAAACTAAGGAGTATTTCTTAACAAAACGTTAATTCTCTACAAAAATGCTGGAATTATTAATATTATTTTGTTGACTTCGATAGACAGTTTTTCGCATCGTCAAGTACCCATATTGATTTTACATCGAAGAACAGTGAGACATTTGCAGTTCCCTGATTTCAAAAGTTAAAAATGTCTATAGTAGATCTATTTCCGGATTAAGAGGCGTATCAAGGAGAGAAATAGCCTTCGTCTCTCCAATTTTTCAAAAATTCAAACGATATTTTGGAAAAAAAAAATTTCATTTTGGTTGGGATGCCTGAAACAGATTTCTTTTCTCAGTCTACTACTTCATACAAATAAGGAACTATCCTGCTCTCGGTGGCATCTATATAGAAAATAGAGTTGTGGCATAATTGTCTATGATACACCATTCAAAACATATAGTTTACAACCATCTACCAATTGTCCTTAGGCCTTAATTCAATAACGGACACATATCCACTTCCAACGGCAAGCTGTAAAAGCCCCC
>JAULBM010316166.1:0-13815 GCA_032357055.1 Geukensia granosissima | reverse complement strand
GAACTAAGAAGAATTGACGCACATCTTGCTGAAGAGATAAAGCAGTACGAGGAAGCGAGGGGTAAAATAGATGAACGAGAAGCACAACTGATACTCGAAGTAACGTCCCAGAAAAAGAAAATGATGCTACTGATAGACGAAGCAAAAGATAAAACGATGAACAATCTATCAGATGAAAAAGATAGCATTTTAGGACGCATAGAGCAGGCAAATGAAAAGCTGAGGTATGTTACATATGCATTAATGCAAACAGAAGATGTAGTTCAGTTACATAGAGCAGTAGATATAGTTTCACAGTGGCTTAGGAAAGACAAAGAATCGCCTTCTGCAAAGATATCCGAGTTTTGTAAACTTCCTTATTTTCAACCCGCCACTTTAAATGCAAATACGATCGTAAGAGCGTACGGATCACTTCTTTCAAGGCAGGAGTCATCTTTTAACAAATTTGCATCGTATACTGTAGAAATTCCCCAAATTACACGCATGAAGTTTACAAGAAATAATGAAGTTTGGATTAGCGGTGGTACTTTATCTGGAACTAAAAAATATAATGTAGGACAATATTTAAAACTTTAACAGAAAATCAAGAACAAAAAAGAATATAGCGTATATGATATGGCACCGAATATTGCAGGAGATATTTTATTTACGACCAGAGGTCAGGATTGTAACGTATACATTTTGAGATCCGATGGCGTGAAATTTTTTTTTCCTTTTCACCTTTAGTTGTAAGAGCAATATACGTCAACAGTAAGGGTTTACTCTACGTCGGCCTAGTCGACAAAGCACCAGTTTTTGGTTTAAATGATACCAGTGTTCAACGCATTTCAACTTTGGATACCTGTAGTCTGGACAAGAAAGAGGTAAAACGTTATGACCTTGACGTTGGACCTGACACAACTTTTAGTAACGTAACACGAATAAGAGATGATGAAAATAACATATACATCATTGATACTTTGTCTAGAAAGCTAGACGGTAGAATTGTCGCCATTACCAAAACCGGAGAGATGGATTGGACATTTGAAGGCCAAATTGACCAGACGTATGAATTTACCCCATGTGACTTAGTTGTCTCTAAAACAAACAATTTAAATATTTTAGATATGAAAAATTCCTTGATATATATTCTTCGAAACAATGGAACGCTGCTCGTGGTAACAGCTACATCTGAATTTGGCATAAATTCACCGTGTTGTCTTGATATTGACAATAATGGCAAATTGTGGATAGAATGTGCATACAAAGAAAATGAAAAAACCTCGAAAATCTACGTTTTAAAATAGTAATTGTTTGCAATTGTAAAGTTCTCAATGGAATGTGTGTTTTATTGATATAGTATACATCTTTTCAACATCATTTTTAATTTGTAAAATCGTCTTGTTGCTGTCTTTATAATCGGCCTTCATTCTTCGCCAACTGTTTATTTTATGTGATCCATGAACAAAAAGTATTTTGACTCCTAGCGTGTCTGATGAAGGCTAATCGAAAAAAAAAGAAGAAAAAAAAAAACACTTCATCCGCAATAAAATAATGCTTTTAACGATATAAATGCAACATAAAAGCCCATCTAGAAACCAATTATTATTTAGAATTAACCCTTAATGTTATGACACAGAACTCAGGCAATTTCAAATAAAGAAAATAAAAGGAATTCGAAGATACCAAAGGGGCAGACAGACATCGTTAAATCGGAAGACAGACAAGACCATGGCCAACAAAATGAAACGAAAGACAAACAAAGAACACACAACACTTCACTGAAAACTAAAGCTGGAGTAACACGATCCCTACAAAAACCAGGGTGAGTTCAGGTGCTCCGGAAGAGTAAGCAACTTCTGCTACTTTACTAGTGGCACCCTTCGTGTTACTTGGTAGTCAAAGCCGGTGTAAAGTCACAATCGATTTTAGTCACAACCGGTATAGGAACGGATTTGTGTTCATGACTGCCAGTCGGAAGATATACATTGTCATCTGTGAAATGGATATTTCGTACCGATCAACCAAATCATGATGGCGACCGAAAAACTTCCGGAGTGATGACTCTAATCTCCCCCTGAGAAATATCGTTCTCTTAATGTCATGTGCATTTTTACCTTTCCCAACCCTATGGAGAGATTTTTAATTATATTCTATGTCAGAGTTTGCTGGAATGGGTAAATACATTGTGAAAGAAATACGGTCTACCGTTTTCTTATCAAATAGTGTTAATTTTGTAGATTTGAAAAAAGTGCAACTAGCTTACAATAATACTTTTAAAGCAATCGCGAAGTTTTTAATTCTCTACGGGAATTTAACATTATAAAATTAGCCATTTGTTTGCTGGAAGTGGCCAATTGCACGCGCTTGCTCGAGACCGGGAGTATATATTGACAACTCTGCATAATAATTAAGTAATTTAGCTGGGATGAATTAACTTGCAAAAATGCTTAGTGGCGCCCCTAAATGGAATGTTAAAAGTGATTCTCCTAATATGTATCGCAAGAGGGGTCCGAATAAAAAAATGAGCGCAATTTTTAAATTTAGTTTATCTAGGTCAAAAACAAAGATGGCCAACCCTCAACGTTAAATCCCCGTAGAGAAATTCAGGGGCAGATAATAGTATGTTTAACACTTCTACATAGTGTAAAGTATGAACCGTTACACATGTAACCGTGGGATAATTGGTTTTTTTTTTTTTTATTTAAAATAAATCCAAATGCGAAAACGCACATATAATTTAATGAAGCCAGAAATTAGCACTCTAGAAAGGCTTGACATATAGTATAATAACATATTGGTTAAATTGTCTCGCGTTATTTCCTGCCAAATTTATTCGGAATATTTTCAACGATACACTCCATTGAATCATTAGAGAAAAAGATTCTGTAAGCTTTATCTTGTGAATAACATTATTTCGCAAATCTCGATTGTTAATTTTTAACGTTTTAATCAGCTCGACAAGTCTCGCGATCAAAATTTTAAAATTTAACGATCTCGAGTTGAGAATTGTTTGTAATCAACTTAATACAGATAGAGAATCTATATATCTGATTTTGTTTGTTGTAGGTGGGGAATTATGGATAGGAATGAACGATATATCGGTGGAAAATACATGGAGATGGATATCAGACTCGTCTTTGGTCAGTTATTTTTCGTGGTATTCTGGTCAACCTAATGAAGGAACAGCAGCTAACTGCGTTTTATTAGACAGCAGCGGCTGGTGGTGGGATAGAGGGTGTTCCAACAACCACCTATTTATTTGTGAAAAATAAAATTTGGAAAAAAGTTAATAACAGTGACTAATCCAAAGATTCAGGTGTGGACTTCTTATTTGTTAATGTTTTTATTTGATGGTTAAGATTTTTTATCAATAAAGTTACATAGGTTATCATAATGAACTCTAGCATCCATATTTGAAGAAGAAATCATTTACTCGACTATATTCAAACATTTGAGCAGTGCGATACTTTTCAATAAATAGTGTCGATAGCATATACAAATGTTCAACAAAAGTGTTTTTTAATGATAATTCTTAATAAGATTTTGATACAGCATAATATCATTAAACATTTATTGACCATTGAGTTCGGGAGAATTTTAATTTTTTTTTATGTTAAGCCATGTCTGAAACGCCTGTCATCCTTTATAAGGATATACAATTTTGTAATGATTTTTGGAGTGGCATTTATCGGGTTCAACTTTATTTATTTCTTTATTGTATTTTATTATATTTTGCTTTATCTCATTTCAATGTCACATGTTCTAATCAAAATTTAAAACAAAAACTAACAACAACAATGCTTACTGCAGTTGATCGTTAAAAATATTTGTTTCATTTTTGCGTTCAAAATCTGAATGAGATGACACGAGATGTTTGCTGAATTTTGTATTTTAAGATTTCGTTGAATTGCATTTCACTTATTTTCACTTGAAAGAACCATTAAAACTTTAATATTAAAACCAATAAATCATTCTACAAATCATAGCAAATTGGCAATATCTGTATTTAAATAAAATAACTATGTAGTTTATTAATCGATTATGTCAGGCTTATACATGTATCAAAACACAAACCTAAGACTTCCTTAGAATTCCTGACTTACATGAGAAATGAGACATGTAGTGGGGGTTAAAGTTACACTAGTATAGTTCCCGACCGTCCCTTTTGAGTGATCAGGAAAACATCCAAAAGTAAAACAAAAGCTGTAACTCACGAACTTTAAATTCAAACAGAAAGTCACCCAATCCGACTAAAGAGTTCATGGATTTTAAAAAATGTATATAGCTTTCCCATGACTGCTCGCAGAAAGCAAGCCAACGGTTAAATTTCCTGGTGAATAGACATCAAGCCACTCAACACGAGTTGTCAGCAAACATGGAATGTCCGACGATTTAATCATTAAATCATGTCGTCATTAAACAAGACAAGATAGATCCAAAGCCAAATTTATTTATTTGTGTAAGAAACTGATAAGTATATTCATATCTTGGCCAACAAAACCCAGTATAGATGTTTGACTACAATGTATAACCTGTTCCCGTTGTGGTTTTTTTACGAAACAACGGGGAGATTTAATGGATCACTTTTCGGTTTTTATGCTTAATATGTAATGTTTCCAATAATTAATGTGTCGTAATAAAATTCTACATTTGCAGCCGTATTTTTGTATTTAATCTTTGTATTATGAAATTTTATAAAAGTGTTGAGAAACTTGTGATATCTATATTCCCGCTCCAACAGTTGTTTACCAGTTAGATTAAGGGAGACTTTGAGTGAAAGATAAGATAAAATTGTTAAATAATAAAAACAAATTTATTGGGCTTCTTTCAACAGTTGATCACTATATATACAGTAATTTAAGTGTTTTACTAACAAAACTATTTGATTAAAGAAGTTCCGTTTTAAATGGTAGTGTGAGATAATGTATAACCTTGTATTGTAAAATCTGTAGAGATATCTATTATATATCATAATTACTTTTTACTATTTATTTTATAAATGCTTGATTTAACTTGGAGTTCTGTCTCTAGACTCATAAAAGTGTGTCTTGTACTGTATTTGTAAAAAACTCACCTACATGTATATCCCCTTATTTTGTTCTTTATTCTTGTAATTTGAAATTTAAATCCTATGAAAAAACATCGTACATTGAAATAAAATTTGATTGTTCAGCTCACTGTGTTCGCCTTAATTGACAATTAATATTTTGTTGTTGTTGTTGTTTCCATAGGTTGCAATCTTCTGTTCTTTATTTATATGAATGATAAAGTAAATCATAAAGCAGATAATAAGCTGATGAATTATTCCTTGATAACTCTAGCGATGACTAAGATGAACTAATGGACACTCAGTGAACTTGACAATAGGCCCTCACTATGGCTCATGTCCTTTAACCCTCAACCCATAATGAATTAGTGCTGTTTATGACATGATGTATAACATTTATACCCGGCCTATTTCTTATATGCGTGCGATCTTTTTCCAATTGTTGGTCTGTGGAGTCAGAAACTTGCAAGACAAAATCCATTTTAATGCAGTTATGATAATTGCAGGGCTGCCTATTCTCTTGAATATTAGCAATTTATTTACAAAGAGATAATAATGGAAAACATTTGACAGAAGAGCAAAACAGCAGTAAGAGCTTTTGTAATTTTCAAAATTATTATGACGTCAGTACTGAAAAAGTCGGATGCTAACGAAATCAGATTATTACAATTAATCTACCCTCCAGAAATGGATACGACATTATTGTTCTTTTTTGCAGATTATCCACTACTCAAGGCTATTTTATTCTGTTTTGTTTTAGACAATGAAAAATATAAAAAAATAGGTGATGTGGTATGATTGTCCATGAGACAGCCACCCACCAAGTCACATTAGAATTCATACTAAAAGATCAGAAAATTGCACGGTTTTTATTTATTATACATCGATATGGAGGGTGTATTTTCATTTATTGTAATTGGTGTTTTGTACTTATCATTCGTGCTCCCAAATCAATTATTGATAAAACACTATTTTGGAAGAAAATTGCATTAGCTGTGTTTTTTCCTTTTGCTTATATTGTATGTGTAGATTATGCAAAAATTTCAATTTCAAAGTAAATATCTTCTATTGAATTACACAAAAACAATACAAAATTTGAACGTTATTGGAAATTTTGAACATATTTATTAAATCTACCTTGATTAAAACATATATTATTAAAGAAAACGGTTTTAATATAACCATCAAATTTAATTGCATCTTTCTAAATAGACATAGACTCAAAGAAATAGACTTAATTGGAATCCACATTGTAAATATTAAATTAAAGTCTTATTATTAATTCATAAATAGAATTAGATCAGCAGTAGTATAACTATTTACTTTCCATTACAGCTTGGTCTATTTGTTGGAAATTAAAAACAAATGATATTAAAATACGCTGATCTTGATCTTGATCAAATAATTGCTGCAGTTTCCGTATATTTAATAAATAGAAACTATAACGGGTGATAGAGTGAAGCTGAGTGGTTGACAGTAAATCGTTAGTTAAGATGGCAGACAAGACCATGGCCATTACAACAAATTAAAAACAAAACGATTTCTGAATACATGGACTTGTTAATGTTCTCCGGAAAGGTACGAAATTATTGTTCCACTAGTGAAACTCCCGTGTTATTCGGTAGCCGGTGGTTATAGTTACAGTCGTTGGTAAAGACAACAGATAAATGAACGAAGTCACAGTTCCAAGAAAAAGCATTTTATCTGAAAGATATATATATAAATATGTAGGTGAGACTGAAATGTTACTTCACATGAACTGAAAGTAAGCGATGTGAACATCAAGGTTAAGTCTTGTCGTAGTGCTCTATTCCTTATCCTTATCTGTTTTGTAAAGGAGTTCGTGGATTCCACGAAAGACCATGGTCATTACAACAGTTAAAAAAATAGATTTTAAGAATGTGAATGAAAAGGTTAAATCGATACTTTTTAGATCAGCAGTCTTGTCCCGCTCTTCAAATATAATCCGTAGACACTAATATATGAATTGCTGTCTGTTAACCTCACTTCATGAAATGCATTATTCAAAAGTAATAGGCGATTTATTTTTTTTTTATTTTAAAAAGATTTATCTAAGCGAATCTTATCAGATACTATTTTCGTTTTAATATTATGGTAGAAGATCATAGAGCAAAAAAAAAATGTAATTTATAATGATAAACGGGGAAAGGCCCTGTAGAATGGTCATAGAGTAAAATATAATTTATGATGTAATTCCTCATCTTAAGGTAACAATTTATACACGTGAATGGTTAAAACAATTCATTTTGAAAATTTGGTATTTAACAACAATTTACAAATTTCCCATCTGTAACAGTTTTTTGTGCCTGAAAAGTTTCTTGTGCAGACAGTAAATTAGTTTTATGTTTTCTTGGACGACTCACTATTTTCTACTTCTTGGCCAAAAAAGATATATCTCTTAGATAAAAGATTAAATTCCCTAAAACCATTCTAAGACGTAAGGTTTAAAGTTCTCCGACAACAAATACCGAAGTCAAGCAAGTAAGTGTATTCTGTTTACGTGTATATCATTTTGTACTTTAAGAATTATCCATTATAGGATTTGATATACTTTGACCTCAGGTTTATCAACGTTCTTAATAAGTTTTAATATTAACCAATAAGAAACTATTTGCTATTTGCAAGAGTTTTTTCTTTAAAGAGGGATTTTACGACATTTGTTTATAAAACCGACCATTCGAAAATCTAAATATAATTTTGAATTTTCCTTTGGTAAAATAATGTTTTTAGTAGATAGTATTATAAAATATCAATTACCAGTGCTACTTATTTTACATTGTATATTTTTTTCGGTTGGTGTTACAATCAAATTCTATTTTGCAGCCCTTTACGGCTTGTTTTATGGTGTGGATATTTGTTCCATAGTTGAATGCCTTAGAGGAAACCTGATGTTGTTTGTAATTAACACTTTTTGAATGGCTTTCATATAGACAATCATACCATATCTACTTTTTGTTAATCTATAAACAATAACACATGTTATCGAAACCCATGTACAAAGGCATTGCTTTGACCATATGTTAGTTAAGATGTAACAAATGAGGCCGATTTCTATAAAAAAAAATTGTTTGATAAATATTATGCCAGACCAGTCTGATGACTGTGCTGTTCGATACACTAGGAGAAATCTTGTCAACCAGACGAACCATCGACCCAGTGGTGTCCAAATCAAAAATTAATATACACTACAGCGTGAAGACTTTACTTTCGGCTCATATGTTAACATAATGATTGGAGTTAAAGCAGGAAATTTACTGTATGGACCATACTAATTCAGCTTTGTTTATTGGAAGGGTCTGCTTTGCTAATAGATATTTGTTGAGTTTTTGTTTATAGTCTATGTCAATGGACTTGTCCACTCTTAAAAGATCATTTGGTCTTTATCATGGGTGGACATCATTTTTTATTTTCTTTTGCAAATCTGAACTTAAAGGGCACATGCATTACTAAGCCTGGTTTGTAGGGTTCGTATTACTCCAGCTTTGGTTTTCACTGAAGTGTTGTGTGCTCTATGTTTGTCCTTCGATTCGTTTTGATGACCGTGGTCTCTTGTCTGTCTTCCGACTCAAATATTTCTGTCTGCCCCTTTGGTATCTTTTAATTCCTTTGCATAACTTACCCTGGCTTTTTTACTCCAGATATAGTTTTGAGTGTTGGGTGTCCGTTTATTTTTTTTACCATGGTCTTGTCTGTTTTCCGTCTTAACGATTTTTGTTTGTCCCCTTGGTATATTCGAATTCTTATTGCAGTTTATATCACTACTTTAATTATACTTTAATTGGCAAAATTGTCACATTTCGCGACGATTCAAACGCAATTTTAATTTAAGATGCTGCATTTTCTCTTATACAACTTGATAATCATCTTCAACGAAAATAAAAATATGAGTTAAAACTGTTTTCATTTTGAAATCACTTTCCATAACATTATTCTTACAATAGGAGAAGAAATATATTGGGAAATTTCCGAAAAATCTGTCCGCAAATAGACTCCAAATATATTTAACCATCATAGTTTTTTTGGCGTACTTGTAAAGAAAAATCACAATGTCCTTTGACTACGATTTCCACACTCAAATTTGTTCAATGAAAATATTAAAGATAACTTAAAAATGAAACTACATTCAAAATTTGTGACTTGTCTTGTTATGAAGATTTAAACAACGATTTGGGTAATTTCACTTTATTTTAAATACATTATTTTTTCAATGCGAGCTCGAGAAAAAGACACTTTTACTATTAACTGAACAGATTAATACACTTACGATTTGTTTTGTAAAACAGTGGTAAGCGTTAACCTAAGATGCGTAAACGTAAATCGTAAAAACGTAAACGATTTTTTGTGAAATGCGGACCTGCATACATTACAGATGACCGGCAACATTAATACTATTTTATATTTATTGTATGATTTTGCTTCAACATAAGGGTGAAGATATATTTTGTGAAAAAATATCATCCTATGAAGATTGTCAAATGGCGTGGATTGTAACCATTGTTGGAAAAACTTTGTGAAGGATGATAGATGTTGTGTAGGCTCCAGGTAATTTCTATTATAGGTCTATATATTTGTCTTGATCAGAAAATGAGAGCAAACAGATGCTATAGACAAATGAAGAAAAAGTTTTGAGCATGACAATATCATGAATATCGAACACAAGATTAAAAACAACATTTCCAAACACACAACATTAATTTATGAACAGTTCAGACACTACTACAAACCGGACAGGAAATCGGAAAGGATAAAAGTTCCTGCCTTTAAAAAGACACTCGTTTCTTTGCCTATGTAACAACTTGGTAAGGCATTTTAGGGTATGAGGCAAAACATCAGATTCAACATTTTGAATGGTTAAATTCATATTTTTTCTCACAATTTTCCAATAAAATAATAGACATCTAAAACTCGACCCGCTGTATCTCTATTGTAGGATTAAGACGGCCATTATTTTGCAATGATTTATTTATGAGATTCTTTCCATGCCATGAGCTGGGCTTTGTCAAGTTTTGGTTGTAAATCACAAGTTAAACGCTGATCCCTGAAAGACATGATTAAAATATTTTTCCGCAGTCTGTTAAAAGGGTAAAATTGTACAAAAAATAAGGTTTAATCCATAAAACAAAACCCCAAAACAGTATTATACTATACACAGATAATATATAAAAACAACATTGTTAAAATAAATGACTTACACATTATACATTTTAAGTTTAATATATTACACAATAATTTTTTTCAAATTTCGTAAAAAATCAAATAACTTAGAAAATATTTTCAAATACTGTTCTAATAAGATTTTGAATGTTTATCCATTGTATCTTGATGGAATTATCTTTCCAATTGTAAAATGTCTGTTCCAATGAAGTGCATTTTTATGGCTAGTCTCAGGAAAAAGTTAGTACATAAACAATGCCTTACCTGTTCTTAGGAACTTCAAAGCTATTTTTCTGTAAAGAACGGACATCAGATGTGCGGCATATCAGTGACGACATTGTCTGCCTTTTGATGATGTTAATCTGTTCTGAAGGAGATTATTTTGAAAAATATATACAAAGTTGAACTCCTGATCACAAAATTCAATTGAATAGGAATTTCGTATCTTCAATAAATTTACACACACGTCAGTTACAGATTAATTTAGTAGCACAATTTTGTAAGATTGTGTCAAACCTAAAGGCGTAAACTTACCGTGAAGCCAAGACGAAATAAAATTGATGATATCTATGTATATTTTTCATTTCTGAATTTTCTTGAACTAACAAGACATTGTGTGCACAAAACTGACAAAGATTCCCCGCTTCACCATTGATAATCTACCCCGAAATTAATTTCATTCCTATGTGCAAATCTACACATTGTGCGTATGTTAATCGTGTAAAGTTTCATTGAAATCCATTAAACAGTTTCGGAGAACACTTGCTTTTACGCAATATAAACGATCGGACATACTGACAGAGAGACAATGAGGGAGATTCCTATATACCCCAAAACTTTGTTTTCGAATGGGTAAAAACCCACCTTTCGTAAATCCTGAAGGAAAAAAAGTTATTTTCGTAGTAAAATCGGTCACCATATTTGTAATTCATAAACTGTTCTGCAATAAGACAGCCAAACGTTGGTCCAACTAATGCACCTTTCATTGGTAACTCGGTCATGCCTCCCACAAAAATGTTAATGTCATCAGGGTGTCTGTCAAATGAAATTGAACAATTAATATGAAAGGCGGATAAACGATTAATGCGCATACTAAAACGTTTCCAAACAGGTGCTCTTTATAAAAATTACATGCTCTATTTATATCTTCTGAAACTTCTTTGTTTAAACAATTTATAAATGCATGCCCATAAAAACAGTTAACGCTCGATATTAATTTGGTAAAATATGGTAATAAAACGACAGTCATTTTAATTTTGGTTTTAGAAGGTAAACGTAATGCAATATGTATGGTTCGTCGGTTGTTGCTTTTGTTTTTCCTTTTACTACTCGTTGAGGGAGGGTTGGGTACCAACTAAATCCCACCACATGTCTACGATGTCAATTGTGGTGGTCGCAAGACAGAAATTATGGTCATAGGTTTGTCGTGGTCTTAAATGTTTTGTTGAATGTAAATTTTAATAATATTCAAGTAAGATCGGTATTATTTTTCACATACACGATTTTTATTTGCAGCGATTTAGAGCTATTTTCAGAAATGGCATTACACCCTATTGAAGAACTTGGATATACCTACATATGTTAAATTACCCTTATTTCTTTTCATTTTCTACCACTTCCATTATCTACGTTCGTTAAAGATTTATACTGAAGATATAAGATTTTGTTCTAATTTACGGTGTTGAAAAGAAATTGAAATTTGTAACATTTTTAAACAAATGTTTGCTTCTATTCTCAAAGTTACCTCTCTTTATACACGATACACAGATTATTCCTAATAATTTCTCTCTTAATAACTGCAAAAACAAATTAACTTTTTATAAATGCAAAAAATGTGATAAGTTGGTTTAAGGATATATCTGAGTTGTCAGTCGATTAATGGAGAGTCACTAGGGGTCAAAGTTAATTATACACATACAGATCACTGTAGAATTTAACGTTTACGACATGAGCTAACCACTTATTTATACATCACAGTTTAAGTTTGCACTCGACTCGTAATAAATGTAATATAATTAATTATTTACTTGCCAAGGATTGGTGGTTTTTTCTGAGGATTTCGTCCTCTTTTGCCAAAAATATGATCGCCCTGATATGACTGACACATTGTTGAAAGTGGCGGTTCCCAAGATAAGCAAACATTAGTAATCTATTGATATTATCGAAGTTTTATTTATTACCCTTTGTCATTTGGAAAAATACGCAAAATTAATTTTAAATATACAAAACCTACATGTGAATTTAAAAAAAAAAACATTTGCTTTTATTGTAGCCTTTGCGATAAATGCAAATCATATAATGTACTTACGTATAAATAAACTTAAAAATTCAGTAATCATAGGATTGTGAGTATCCATACCATTCGTTTTATTTTCCTTAAATGATAAAACTGGTTTAAGTCCACAGTACATGCGGTATTTATTATAAGATGGTAGTCCATGATCGCGTCCACGTTGAATGATGAGTGCGACTAAGTCAAATCCATTCCTGTCTTCTGTTTGAAACATCCTATTTCTTAATGTTGACGGAAACATCCGATCAGGTTTTGACGCAAAATCTGAGATCATCCATCGTAACAACCGATCAATACCAAAGTTCATGCTGTTCCTGACAGTTCTGGTGTTAAAATATTCATTTTCTATAGGCACAGACATGTGCATTGAGAAATCCTGATTGTAAAATTGAATTGTAGGCACAATCATAGAAAGGGTGAATTTAAACGCGGCATTGCTGAAGCCATTTTTCGTTGTTGCATCAATCTTTAAATCGTAACAAGTGTTGAACCCCTCACGGCTTGGGGAGAGACCTAAAGCTTGAACCGTCTTAACTCCTAATATGGCAGGCAGAAGCTCGTTATAAATGATATGCTGATATAATGCCGTGTTAAGTTTCCTCGCTTCCTGGTACAGACGTTCACCGTGCCAATGAGGATTTATCCTGCCAAGAATATCCACAATTCTGTTATGCTCTCTCATGAATATTGTGTGTATGGCAGCCAAGGCTGGGGTCCCAGAGTGTCTCTCATCACCTGTATGATTTCATTTATCTAATAGAAAGTTCAGCAAATATTTGTAGTCACAAAAATAATAAAAAATTGAAGCAATAATTTGTGGCAGATATAACGGAAAAAACCACTATAAAACAATGAGAACTAAAAGTACGATAATCAACAATTGAGAAAGGATCCTTTTTAACCGTGATATTGAACAATTAAATTAAGTATGAAGGTCAAGATCAAATTCGACACGAAAGAAAACAAACAACTATCTAAATAGCGATATCACACCAAATATGTGGAAGGTGTTTTAAAAATAAGATAAAGAACAGTGTGCTTGAACTACATGAATACATGTGTAAGTCATTAAAGAATAAAGGTGGAAGTCATTAAAGTATTAAGTCATTACCAGCTCTAAAGCACATACTGTTTCCAACACACTCATCAGAAAGACCATCAGGCAAAAGTCCTCCAAGTCCTTCAAAAAGTCTACCTACAGAAGAATAAATCTTTAACAACTCGTTATTATAAAGAAATATTTGTAGGCACAGCCTATCGGTGAAGCGGAGTAGTCCAGATAATCATAACGTCTGCTGAGGTTTTTTTTTATTATTTT
>JAULBM010316165.1:0-24000 GCA_032357055.1 Geukensia granosissima | reverse complement strand
AACGCTGAGCTCGTCAGAACCTCTGACCATACGACTGTAAGCAGCAAACAAGCAACATTCCAACAAGGTAATTAAAATAAAACCCTCAATTTTCTTTTACATCAATTTAAACATAGTAACTGATTTAGAATTGCATGTTGAGGGTTGGGCTAAACTGTAAAAAAAACTTTACTGCTTTATCAATAAATAATAGGAAAATAATACGATTTTCTTCAAATTTGTCATTCTGCATTTGAACAAATGATTAACAAGAAGTACGATAACTAGCTCTCTGATCATTTTGCAAAAAGACAAATGCAGTTTTAAAATTTGTTTGTCTTTTGGTAAACGTTGATAAAACTTTTGTGATTCATTCTTTCCATCTTCAAACACGTTTCTTAAGATGAGGGAATTTAAACTTATGCTCGTAAAAAATTCCTACCATGAAATGCAGAAGACAGAATTTGCGGGAATATAAACTTATGTCAAAATTTTAAATCTCTGAAAACTAAATGCAAAATATTTAATTTAAACATATTTATTTATAATATTCGACAAGTAAGTTATCAACATGTGCTATAATACAGAGAGGATTCAGAAACAAGCTTAAAGCTTATATTAATCTGTATCCTAGATATAAATGACAAACAGTTATTCACATATACATGCTCGTAGGTAAATACATATTAATCAACAATCTAAACAAAACAAAAAAAAGTACAAAGGGTATGCAGAATTACAAATACAACAAATAATTCAATTTCAAGATTAACAATAAAGAGGTAGCGATGTGTGAAGATAAATAGTGCTTAATCTAAAATAGTTAGTTTCTTTCTCTTTTCAGGAGACGGATCAGAATAAGTTTTAAATAACTTGTTTCCGAATCCTATTTTGTACAATTTATATGTGATTACTATATATCATTATATTTTCAAATAAAATATGTTTAAACTAAAATAGTTAGTTTGAAAACCTTTGAAAACCTTCAAAATATTTCTGTCTGCGATAAGTTAAAAATTGTCATAAAATAAATTTTCAATAGATTAGGTCGATTTTCGTCTTTGATGCATAGTATCACTATTTGTATTTTGGGCGCCTTTTACAGCTTCCATTATGGAATGGGCTCCGGTTCATTATTTATGGTCGTAATAGGACCAGTAAAAGTTAAATTTCGCTGTCTCACTTCATATTTTTATAGTGTTTCCGCTTGTCATGTGTAAAACACACAGATTCGTCTCAATGCACAAAGCTACCGGAATTCCTTACCTGAATACATTCAGTTACAAATCCCATCATAAAACATTTAATAAGAATAGTTCGTAGACTTCAAAACAAAATCTTAGGTTTTAACAAAACAAAAAAGATATGAAGATCGCATCTGAATCTGCAAAAACACCTTCAAAATCAGTAGGTTTCCTACAATTAGAAATTAAACAACTTTTTCCAGTATGATCTGTCTTTATTTTTATAATAGAAATAAAACTTGAATGTATTCTAAAAAGGAAAACGATGCAGTCAATTTCAGCAGAAAGAAATTTCTAAAAGTTGAATGCTTAAGTGGATTTAGAACAGTATTTGAAATAATTTTCTTTTGAGGGTCTGAAACTGGCATAAGTGAAGATTCATATAAATTGATATTATTTACTGATAAAGCATTGAAACGGGATATAAACGAGAATTCATTCAAAATTGAAAAAAAAACGTCAAATTCTTTGTTTCAAAACTACGAAAATCGCCATTTTATTGCATGACATCACAGGGAATTTTTATGCTGAGGTACTTGAGAACATTTATAAAGAAGACGTCTAATATTAGCTTTGTGAATAATAACTTGTATATGTTTTAGGTGTACCGAGTCTGTTGAATGTGCCGGTAAGTTATACGTATATTTTACCAGTATCATCGAAGATATAAAAATGTGAAGTTCAACATGTGAATATTCCTAATCAACGACGAATGTAGATATGCAAGACAATAAAATCTACGAGGCATTAAAATATCATATCAGGCCAGTTTCTTGGCAATTATATAAAAAAAAACATGAATCTAAGATTTGTGTATGATCAAGTAAAACGGTACAAAAACCCTTTCACAGCTATGAAATAATTAAAAAATATGAGAAAACACTAAAAATTCCAACTTGATAATGATACACAGTAATGTTGTGTGTCTAGCTTTTCGCAATTCAAAACTCAGTTTGTTTAATGTGATATTCAAAAAATAGAATTTTTGATATCAGGAATTCGATTTTTTGATATCAGAAAATAGTGAATAAATAGTAGAACGGCGCCTCATTTTAATTCTCTAACACAATTCACTCAAACATGTTGCTAATTACAGGGCTAGAATATACACTTTAATGATTTGTTTAAATCAACAGCACAATGAGATAAACTGAAGGTACAACGGTAATGATGCAAAGATACAATAATGGGGTTATTGTCATAACAAATTTCTAGTATCGTGTTTTCTTTAAGAATACAAATTTTGCCACCTTGGCCTTCCTCTTCCGGTTCTTTACAATAGGAAAAGTTCCGTAAAAATCATATAACGTTTTCTTAAACTTACCAATAATTTTCAGTTTTTTAAGAAGAATATGTATAATGCAAATATCCTAACCTTACAAAAACTTTATAATAATATAAAGGAATAAGTCTTTTTTTCATCGTTGCTCTGCCCCTAAGCATAGCAAAACGACATAAAAAGGAAAACACAACTATAGAATAAATCTAATTCAGGTTTCCAAAAATGATCTTATAAAAAGTATGGTGTCGAAGAGGAGCATGATTATTCAATATACACATGAAAGAAAGCAACATGCGTTTTTGAACGTTTAAAACGCATGTAAAACGTACGTATAGTACCATGGATGAAAAATGTGTGTTTTTTAACGTACGTTTTACGGATGGTTTACACACATAAAAACATACGTTTTACGGATGTTTTGCATACTGAATAAGTTGTCGCAATTTCAGAAAAAATTTAAAGGCTGTTGTTCTATATAAGTTTGTTGTTTGGAAAATTTCACAACTTTTCCATGTGCAAAACGCCTGTTTTAAAGAGGATGTTAAACGGATGTTTTTCATACATTCAACGTTAGCGTACGTCACGAACATGCGTAAAACGGACGTTTTTAATGCGTGGTACTATACGTCCGTTTTAAATACGTTTTGAAGAATCGGACGTTAAACGGCTGTTGCTATATTTCCTGTTTATATAGTAATTAAGAAGTACCCAAATAATCAAAGAGAGGAAATGAATCCATTTCAGAAAAGTTTTCCAATATTTTTCATTATATCAGAAAATATCGTGTTAATTTCTATTCTACGCATAAACCTATAAAAATAATCAAATTCAAATATTCTGCAGGTGCCGGATATTTTACACTCAGGAGCGTACGATATAAAAGTAACTGGTAGCGGTGGACTGTCTTTTACAAATGAAACCAGCCTTCATTATCAGGCAAAGAGCATCTCCATATTTATCCAGACGGATAAAGCAATGTATAAACCAGGTCAAACCGGTAGGTATCAGTTATTTGAACATGTATCTAGCAACGAAAAAATCCGCGCCTATTTTTCATCCTTTGGTTAAACATAATAATAATTTATCAAAACTATTATCTTGAATCTGTAACACAACGTAAAAAAGTCGTTGAGAATACAAATAACGTTGAATTTTGCTTGCATATACCTGGTTAAGGATGTGGTTTAATCAATTTCAATTTTGTCTTTTCTTCCAACAATTTGAAAACCTTGTTATACTTAAAATGAGGAGAACACATCCTCCACCTTTAAAGTAATGATCAAATACAAAAATTAGTAACCATCAAAATCAAAAGAGCATCAAATTAACAAACCAATGGCCAGTCATTTTCCCTTATTCTTGAAGGAAACAGCAAACAATTAAAATTAACCGAGGTTTGTATATTAAAATAGACATTAAATGACCAGAAACTAATCGAGATTTCCTTTCTGTTGTTGATTCAGTTAGAGAAACTTAAATATGATAAATTAATTTGACCATAAAAATTAATTCTTAAGTTTTCAGACGCTTCCTCTTTTTGGACTAAAATAAAAACATTTAATGAGGCTTTCTAAGAAAAGCTTGTAAAATATCAGCCGTGTCTTTCTGAGCTTAAATTGATGTCAAAATATCCTACTGTTTTTCAATGATATATAACAAAGTTCCTCTACTCTTCATCAATTGTTCTCACATAATTTGGCCCAAAAAACCAAAGAATTTAATTTTGCATGTCCTTTGATGAATGAATTTAACCTATGATTAAAAATTTATTTACAATTTATGTTTGTCTTCTTGCAGTCCATTTTCGTGCCTTTGCAATGTATCCAGACCTGAAAGTTTATGATGGTCCAATGGATGTAGAGATTTACGTATGTGTTTTATTATTTTTTAAAATCCTGTATTCGAAAAGTATATCGTAGCAGTTAGTTAAACACCTTATGGTCAATATGACTTAAAACCAAAGCTTTAATACTTGTACCAATGTAACGGAGATAACTGCTTTTTTAAAATATTAAGTGTATTTTTTTGAAAATAAAGAATTATGTTCGCTTTTGCCGTATATATTGGACTAATTCGGAAATGAAACGTAATTCTGGGAAGGTATTTTTTGTTATTAAATGTTATTAGACGCTGAGATTGGCTTACTCGAGGACGGAAGTCGAATTTCCTATTCGCTTCATTGTTACATGAAAATAATGTCAGAAATGAGAACGTTATAATGCGCAGAATGTTTTTGTCATTGAGCTATTCTTAAAAAACAAGTCTTACGTAGAGAGCTTAAAAACCATAAAAAAAGTTAAGTTGGTAAAATCAATTTTTATTTATTTCAATTATAACTGAATTTGTTACACTTGGTATAATAATTTTATTTCCGCATATACAACTTAAGGATATTTTAGAAATTTACTCATATGATTTGAATTATTTTAGGACCCAAATACAAACAAGATCAAACAATGGATGGGCTTGCAAGATATGAGTGGAGTTATAACAAATTTCATGATAATGGACACACAGCCTGTACTTGGAGACTGGAAAATCAAAGTTATGTCACATGTGAGTAAAGTATATGAAATAGGAATATAAAAATTTGAAACGTTTTGTTCAACCATGAAAACATTTTCCTCGATAATTCATCCACTTTTGATTTGTATTTTTTTTATTTTGTCGACAATCTGTATGATAAAAGAGAGAAATGCACGTCTCTTTATCTTTAAGAACTTGTTTCGTGCCGAACGGAAATCTTGTGAACGAAAGTCAACACTTAACACGTACACATCGTCCTATTTTATGCCCCTACCGTGTCCGGTAAAGATGAATCCAGAAAAGATGCAGATAGTGTCTTTCAGACATATATTCCATATTATTTCTTTTAAATACAATGAAATGTAAAACCAATTTTATATAAATTCATCAAAATGCAATTGATTAATCGTATACGATCATGACGTATGCCAGAAACTTCTATGTCTCAAGTTTGAATTGAGGCGGACGACAAAACGAAACATCAAACCAAATAGTTCAATATATTTTAATGCAAATTATTTTTCCCTTATCAATAGTACCGGTATATTTCAAATAATTAATAAGAAAAAAATTGTAGTTTATTACTAAAACTCTGTTATTTTTTTCAGGGCCGATCAGAGGAAAAAGTCTTTACTGTTGCCCATTATGGTAAGTATATAAATGTTTTTTTAATTTTATACATAAATTACATACGTTATCAGAATATGTAAATTTACGTGTAGATGCTAGTAACATGACGAAAAATATTTTTAAAGATGGTTAGTTCCCTTTTTATACAATCTTTTTCAAAGAGATTTTTAAATTCATATCAATACTGAATGTCAATAGAACCGCAACGCTGTGTTTTTTTGTTCATCGTATAATATTTCATCTTTTAATAACTTCACGTAAAATCATTTAAGTCACTGAAAATTTCATGTTGTGCTATTTTTCTGTGTACTGCATGTTAATCTAAATTGTCCTTAAATCAAAAAGTAGTTTTCCTCTTTCAGTTGTTGAAAAAAGAAAGCTGAAGTTAAAATCTAATTCCTCGTTGAGAATTTTTGCCACTATTGGTGAAACGTTATTACATCTAAAGATGACACGCCTATGTAGGCATTGCCTCAGTTTTAGCTTACAATCAGCTCATAATTGTGTTAAACAATGACTAATATAAAAATCGGAGATGTAGCATGAGTTTTCTCTAGAAAGCTATCCATAAAAACAGTAGAAATTAAACTTCTACAGGTCCCGTAACGGCCTTAAATATTAAATGTTAGTCCACACCATATCGGAAGCTGTAAAGGTTCCGAAAAGCAAAATGTGAAGCTTTTTATGAAACACGACTATCGACCTAATATGTTAAAAAAAGGCGAAAGACTGACAATTTATGTTTATATATAAACAACAGCAACCACTATACTACAGGTCCTTGGCTTGGAACAGGCACATTAAGTATGTTACCCAAATAAAAAAGTCAGTTAGCAATCAACTCTCCTCCTACCCTGGGAAAGTGTAAGGATGTCCGTATCGAATATTATAGTATAAATAGAATACAAATGCCTTTCAATATCTCTCCCTTGACAAGCATAATATTTCGTCATCATACCAAGTTATGTTTTAACCGGAGATATTATATCTGCAATATTTTATAGTGGTAACATATATCATAGTTATTTGTTATAAATAATACAGGTAAATATAGCTCTTTGGGGGGGTGATAGTTATTAATGTCTAGATTCGTCATACAATCATGATTTTAATCACAATTTTAGTTTATAAAATACGATCACTTTCTCCAAAGATCCTACAACCCAAAATATTTTTTGTTAATTTTTTAAAAAAATTTACAAACTAAAACATATTATTATTGAATTTTATTCTTACTAATCGATTTTTTGATTCAATATCTATAACATAAAATTTCAGTCAATATGCATTTTATTGTAGTACTACCAAAGTTTGAAGTAACAGTGGAGTTACCTCCCTTTGCATTAACAAGTGATTCGAATATTCAAGGAACTGTAAAAGCCACGTAAGTAAAACTTTTTCTATAATAATTTTGTAAACAACATAAGACTGGACCTTCCAGATTCATATCAGACAGCTTTCCACAGGGATTTCTCTTTACCTCACTTTGCAAATGTCGGGAAAAGAACCTCAGCTACTAAATACAGAACTTTGTATACATCCAAGACCAGTAACAACTTTTTCTGAAAAGCACATTAAGAGCACACGATGACCGCTAGTCGTGACCACGCGGTAACCGTTGAGCGATATAATTATAGTTTATGATGTGTCTTAAAACACATCATTGTTTTCAGAAGTCATACGACACTTAGGTTCATTTGCCATCATGAAGTCCAAAATGCAGAAATTGGGAAAGCATTATAGACAAATAAAATCCTTAGAACTAAAGGCATCTGATATCAAAGGGCATACAAAACTTGTAAATTAAAAGTCAGGCATGGCCATTAAGTTCAACAAATTATTTTTTTTCATTCGAATAAGGTAGATATTGTGCCAGTGTTTTTTATTTATATATATATAAGTTTTCCTGATGTAAAGTTTTCAATGTTTTGTGGCTTTTTAAATTGGTGATTTAGATTTATAAATGTGAAAGTTCAAGAAAATAAGGATTGAACCCACTCGAGCGAGCATTCTAATCATTACACAACCATGGCACTCTTTCAATTAAAAATATTTTTTTATTTTGATATATGAATGACAATAAAATACTATGAATATTGTTATTCTGTCTGATTATCAAAACAGATATACATATGGAAAGCCAGTAACCGGAACTGTCACAATAAGGGCAAAACTTGATCACTGGTACCATCCTTGGAACTACAATGGACCAGAACCAATGGTTGAACTTTCTCTAAATGTGAGTATCGAAAACTTCTGTTAATAGTGTCCAATCAAAATAGATCTATATTGTACTAGAAACTAGTTTATTAGGTTCCTTATGTAATTTTTTATGATTGCCTTTTTATACGACCGGAAAAATTTCGGTAGAAATTATGGTATGGAACTGTCGTCTTCTGCGCTGGCGTCGGCTATAGCTTTTGTTCTAGTAAACCGATCATTTGTTTTGTTTTTTGGACATTGTAATTTGGTTATAAATTAAAGTTGTTATTGATTTTTAGTGATCTAACCCCACCTGTTTTTTGAGATGGGCTAAAAGGGTTTTATTATATTTTTAATTAAGTTATCTATTTTTTGTGTGATTTAATTGGCTTTTTTGTATTCACTGTGGCAAAGCCAACTGAATGAACCACAAGAGCATTTACCAATATCTTATCTTTACTGAGAAATACCGTGTTGAGAATTGAACACGCCTTCATTTTGGTAACTTTCAAAATTTCTAATTCGAATCTGATGGGTTGTTCCAAATTTACAAAAAAAAATGCAACAAAAGTTAGTCTAAAGATTTTTGCTAGCATTTACAGATTATATATGAAACGGGTCAAAAGGCTTAAAAAATTCAAATTTTGCAGGAGAAGAGAAATTTTTATTTTCAAACGGTTCTGATTTTTTTTTTCATTCGATTCCACTCGATGAGAGCTTAAGAAAGTATTTTTTAGTTCTTCCCGTTTTTGAGATAAATGGGGGCAAAGAAATTGATTTCGTATAATATGGATTTTTTAATGTTTCATGCGATGTTGAAGAGTCTTTCCAAATGATTCCTTTTGAAAATTCAACAAAAAGTTATTCAAAACCCTATTTTGCAGCATTTACGGATTTTTTATATAAAAGGATCAAAGGTTTGAAAATAGGTAGGACATACAGTAGATATGACATTTTTTATTTCTCGTTTGATTTTTTCACTGAATTCGTCTCAATGAGTGCTTTTGGTAGTATGTCGATGGAATTTTTCCATTTCTTGCCGTTTTCATGATAAGGAAAACTTGATGATTTTTTGCCTCAAATTCTTCCTGATGAAACAGGCTCCGAAATTGACTCAAGTTTTGGAATAAGAATATAAAGGAAGTCGAAATGACCACTAAATAAATGTTTCTAGCACTATACTGTGTCAAAACTTACCCATATATTTATTTGTGCAACTTTCCCATGTTAACGTGATGTAGTCGTATCATG
The DNA here is from genome assembly GCA_032357055.1 of Geukensia granosissima. Classification (NCBI taxonomy): domain Eukaryota; kingdom Metazoa; phylum Mollusca; class Bivalvia; order Mytilida; family Mytilidae; genus Geukensia; species Geukensia granosissima. The sequence goes on along the minus strand of JAULBM010316165.1, from coordinate 14,886 downwards.
CACCGATTGCAAAACACCTCTGTTTGGAAATCAAGTGTGGCTGCAATGGATAATATTTTTCTGACTGTTAAAACAAAAACTATGACCATTGAAATCTCTCAGCTTAAATAAATATTAATTCAAATAAACGAACAGAAATTGGATATTGAGTGTTAACTGGATGTAATATATCACATTTTATCCTTATTAGAAAGAGAACATGGACACCTTAAGATTTGTCGATTGGAAATATCATTTAGGTGAAAATGCACTGCTGGATAAATCCAAACTTTGAATTGAACATTCTATTATTTATATATATATTCCCTTATTAGATATCGATTATGGCCTCTCTAGAAAAATGTTCCAGAAAAACACAATTTTCATGAAAAAAACTTAAAAGTTAACTTAATTGATATGTGGTCAAATTTGACTGAAATTGTATTCAGAAGCCGGATTTAAGAAATCCTGAATTAGAGATATACACAATCATTCTTATAAAAATCTTAAATCTAATTCTGAGTTCCTTCTGTAAAATTTCCTTGGTTTCCTTAAACATAACACCAAGGCCAAGTACCAGACGAGCAACCCGTGCTCAGCCTTCAAAACCTGTAGTAATAAAGACATTTCACCAAACTTTAAGGAACAATCTAAGATTTGAATAACTTAATGTTTTTATATCATGAAAATACAGCTTATAATATGAAGACAATACCACACTTTGAAATGCAATAGATAAAGTTCACTTATTCTTTTGTATCATGTGTGGTTTTCAATTTTAGTTAAATGGAGATACAAAGTTTACTCTACCACTGTCAAACTTTGTTATCGGTACAAGGAACCAGATCTATTCCGGAAAATCGTTAGAAGTTGAAGCCAATGTAACTGAGAGCTTAACACATATTACATTGAGTGGAAAGGAGTCAGTGAAATTTTACTCAAACGCTGAGAAGATAGAATTCCTCGAATCGAACCCAAACACTTTCAAGCCTGGACTGCCTTATACTGCATACGTAAGTATCTATGGCTTTAAGATAAGTTAATACATATTTTGTCTCTTTTGCTCATAAACATGATATCAGATAATATAAAAATAGTACTTCTTATTCAAATTCTTCATAATTATAAAATATCAACATGTAGTCCATTGCTTGTCGATATTTACATTATAATTGTTATTCATTCTCCAATTTTCGAAGGATCAGGTCAATGGTCATATTTATGAATCCTTTCACTTTTTGGGGGAGGCTTTTTTACAGCTTCACTAATGCAATAAATCCAAGGTCATTGATGAAGGCCGTACTGAGACCTGTAGAAGTTTAGTTTCGACTGTTGTATGGCGAATGAACGTCGTGGAAAATCATACCACATAAATTTTTATATTTGAAGTTTGTCTAATAAAAATAACTGAACATGTTGATACTGTGTATTGTTTATTTATGTCGTGTATTTTTTTTATAATTATTTTAAAAATAAGATGTAAAGCAGAGAGTTTTATTAACTACAAATTATAATTGAGAAAGTGGATAACAAAGGTGGTCAAAAATACCAAACTAAAGCAGAACAAGCAGAAGCACCCAACAGGCATGAAAAAGAAAAAACACGAACGAACAAAATGTAAACCATATCCTGACTTTGTGCGTGCATTGTATGTGATGAGGTTAAAAAATATTTGCTTGTTCATACTGATGCTGTTGTATGAAACATCTCTTTGCCTTTCAGTTTCAAAATATATATACATTAAAATTTGATATCAATTTTGTTAACTTTTGGTGAAATAATTTTCTTCTGTGATACCTTTTTTACAGTTACGTGTGGCAAAACAAGACGATACACCTGTTGCAGCAGCCAAATCACCTGTTGTTATACACACAACCGTCACCTATGAACTCCCAGAACCATCTCCTACTCCAAAATACTATTATGGACCACAGACTAGAAATTACGCCATTGCTGACAGATCTTTTACTATCCCAGACACCGGTGTAGTGCCAATACAAGTAGACATTCCTGATAATGCAACCAGTATTTCACTTCGTGTAAGTAGACCACCGGTGTGAAGTGATCTTTCATATTTTGGCTATTTATTCCTAGGTCCTTTTTTGGACCAACAAAAAAAAGAAAAATGCTTATATCTATTATTTTATACTTTTTGTATCTAATAATGTCTTTAAAAAGAAAATCTAACATAATTATTAGTTTAATTGATTCTACAACGGTAACATTGCACATAGCAGGTGCTTTAAATCTTAAAATACTAAGAAGTTACTTAAATTATTACATTATTTGATAGATTTTTGTCGATTTTAATATAAATCGCACAAAAAGATCATAACCAAACTTTGTACAATTCAAGATCAATCAAGTACACATGTTTGGTTAAAATATCTTTATTTGTTTGTTGCGATCATATCTAGTTTGAACAAAACACATCTAAAAATTCAGTATTTTTGCAAAAAATATTATATTTTTATTAAAAAAAGTCAAATTTAGCCTTTCGTTTTTGTCGAAATGACGAAAAGTATATAAGAAAAAGTTATGAATTATTGAAAGTCGATCATTAAACAGCATTGTCACAACAAATTATTATTGCGAAACAAAAACCACAATATTGGCCAAATATGGGGCTTAACGTACCTTCTCTTTTATCCCAGCTTTTCATATATATTGTAAAGGATCTCGTATTTCTACTGGATACAGTCACAACAAATCAATTTGCACAAAATTTGTGACCACTTTACCAATATACCCCCACCGGATCTCTGAAGCATCAGATAATACAAGATTAACATTAAATCAATTATAAACGTCTGAAAATAAACCTAACAGTGTTAGGGATGAATTTCGTACATGCAAATTTTTGTCCTTCCCTCACTGGGATTCGAACTCGCGCTGCTGCGATATCTCTGGCTTCCAACGCCTGCACTGTGTTATGCGCCCTAGAGAACTCGGCCACCTAGGCTATATAAGAATATAGCTTATCCACGTTAGTGTATCTAGAAATAGAGCATAGTACATAATGTAACATTTTTATTTTAAAGATCTTGCGGAATTTATTTTGCAGGCTTCATATGGAACTCTGGGTGCCTACAAGACATTGTCCAAGAGCTATTCGCCAAGTGACAGCTACATTCAGTTATTCTTGAGATCTACACATCTGAAAGTAAGATAAGACATGTAACAATATTAAAATCCTTTTCGTCAACTACTGTCAGTGCAGCTCATATTTAAAGCGTCTCTTCACAATTTTGAAGAAATTATGTGATGTATTATGTGATGAAGGTAGCATACCCTTTACTTAATATGTATACAGGTACTTCGTCATTTTTAGTGCAAAAGATTTTCCTCTTCCTTCAAAGATTTTATGAATGAAAATTTTCTAAAGTAGTTGTTGGTGGTTCAAAATTTAATTTTCTTAAATAATGACTGTATTACTTTGAAGTTGGTGTAAAACTGTGAATTATAAATGTCTAATAATAAAATAGCAAAAAACCGGACATGTGTGATTACAAGGGCTATTAATAGCTAATTAAAGAAAACCCACCAAAGTAAGTTATCTCCCTTTCCAAGATGGGTGTTACGCAGGACAGGAGATGCTTACCCTTGTTGACCACCTCTAAACTATACAACTTTCCCATATTTGGAGAAACCATTGAAAAAATTTGCTATTAATGATTTTTATACGACTAATTAAGATTGATATCTTGTAAGGTATAGGTCAATCAAAAACAGCTAAGAACATGATAAATTTAAAAAAGCCGTTTTATGAAGTGACAGGAATCGATCACAATTAGGTTAATAATAACATGTTATATGGTCCATCAGAATAATAAATTATTTATATGACAAGGCACTAAAATGAAGAGAAAACAAGAGAAAATTGAATTCTCAAACAACAAAAACATTAAGAACCCACAAGACTGAAGAACAAGAAATTGGTAGAGCTACGTAAAAAAATAAGCATGAATATGAACAACATGAACCCAAGATGAGATGACACTCTTAACGAAAATATTGACAAATAAACAAATAATAACTGTGAGTTAGATAACCGTGTACAGGAAAGATTATTTGTTTGTTCGGGGTTTATCGCCAAATTCAACAATATTTCTGTGATATCGGTTTTAATATTGAAGGAAGCCGAAGTACTTGGAAAGAACCACCGCGACCATGGGCAGGTAACTGACAAACCTTGCACGAGCCATCCGAGTTAAACGCAATTCGTTTTTTTGTATGGTACAAACTTATACAGATAAGGAGATAATGGCTAAAAATGAAATATTTGCAGTCAGTTTGAAAATGACAAGTTTAAAAGGTTTTGTAAGACTTAGTTACTTTTCTGCATAGTATACAACTTTTCTTTCAATAAAGTTAATTGTATTAATTGACATTTCAGGCAGGGAGCAGTGCAAATTTTGACATTCAATCAACTCAGCCAGTGAATTCGCTTATATATCAGGTAGGAAAAGTTGTATATAAATACCTAAAAATACAAAAAATACTAAGGTAGGCTGCTTAATGATAGAACGTGTGCATTTTCACTTATTACTGGAATCATCTAACATACAGTGTATGTTTTGATATGATTTAAAATGATAAAAAATGAGAATAGAGATTAGAAATTAGTATTTAGAAAACAAGTGTGAACTGTTATTTCCCCTTGTGGATGCTGCGAAATCTTTAAAATAACTAAAACAATAGAAAATAGTACAAAATAAGTATTTTCTAACATATGAAAAACAGTTTCAAAAATGGAATTGATTGATCCATATGGTATATCTCTAAAAGTTGATGACCTGTTACCGTTAACTGAACAATGGGTTGACCTCTTCTCGGATTAATGTGAGTAAAGGGATTCCACGACCGGTGTTGCGCGCAGGACAGGTGATATTTACTGTTCCGGAGCACCTTGTCCCGCTCCTGTTTTTAAAAGGATTTCGTGGATTCCAAGCCTTTGTTCGTTTTGTTTTCTTATTGTCTTTTGGTTCGTTTCGGGATTGTCCTTCTTCTTTGTGCTATGCAATTTTGATCTCTCGCATAGGTATTCTACACTGGACTTGGGAGAAATTTTAATCAATATATTCTTGTAATCATTTAAAATTGACACATTCATTGGAAAAATAAGTTAGTACTAGTTTACCAATGTGTATAAAATTTCATGTAGGTGTTATTTTGTACAGTACACGTATTTCAAACTGTTATTGCTGATTAGAATCAATTCCAACACATATTGGAGTTTCAAAGGTATTGGAAGAAGCAAATAACAAAAAAGTCAATACAGCGTCAAAGACATACACAACATGGGATATATTTGGAGCCTCTCTTGATTTTTGATACATGCTGCAATTTCCATTGAAGGAAGTGATAAATTTCATGCTAGGCTGTTCTGACAACTACGTTTGTGAATGTAATCGAGGATATCATGTACACCTTAATGGCACCGACTTAATGGTTTCAAAATGGTTCTGTCATGATGCGAATTGTTTCATATCTGCTGTCGCAGAGAACATTGTCATAACTGTATGATTTTTCATCTATTTGTGCAAGTTTTTATCAGTAGAAAGGTATAAGACAACTTATTTTTTAAGTTTTGAAATGCATGGAAAAACAGCTCCTGATAGAAAATGAATGACGAAAGATTAAAACAAATGTTTTTGAAAGAAATTGTGCACAATTTTGGTAATGTTACCAGTTTAGTTAGAAAAATTTCTATAAGAATATTAAAAGTGAGAAACAATCGTCAGAGAAAGGATTATTGTTTGTTTGTAGGTTTTCTTGCATTACAGACATCCAGAGAAAAGTTTTTTTTTCTTTCCAGGTCTTGTCCCGAGGCGTGATAGTAGCAGCAGGTACAGTTAATGGTAATAGCCAAAAGACAGTAACATTTTCTATCCCTGTAAACTCAAAGATGGCACCAAATGCTCGTATTGTTGTATATTATGTTCGAACAGATGGTGAAATCGTCACAGACAGCATCAGTTTTGACGTGGAAGGCGTGTTTGAAAACCAGGTAGGCCAGTTTTGAACGCATTGTTGTAAATCTTGTATTATAATCTAGACAAAGGATACTCTTTCTTTTGGATGATAATGAATAATATGGAATTTTAGATTGTTAATGCATCTAAAATTATAATTTATTGCTTGAAACATGTACTGATAGCATTATTATCATAGCCATTGCAAGATTCCGTACAATAAAATTCTAGTAAGTCAATCTAAACCTTTGAAAAAATACAAAAATGATGAAAACACTTTTTAAAATAAACTTTATAACATTTGTAACATGTACCATTCATTATCAGTTTAATAAAAATATATACAGAATCGATCATTCTGTAAAGAAAGTATGTCTAAATAAGATGATTCAACTATAATTGGGCTTTTGAGCCATATATTATACTAACTGATAGTTTGCAATTGTTATTTCCTTTTACCTAAGACGGATGTGAAGATATCCAATCTGTGCCTAGGATTAGCGAAGGATTTTGTTTTTTTGTTTTTGAAGAAACACTTAACCAAACTGTGGCCAGTTGTTCAAAAGCTTACAACATTTCGAACATTTTAAAGAAATTACTTGCTGAAACATTCAGCAATGGGGCTTGAATGAAAATTTCGATTAAAATATACCGAGAGATCAATATTAAACACTGTCAGCTAACAGAAAATGATTTGCTTTTGGACAACTGAACCTTTGAATTAGCCTTTACAACAAGGTATAATGTTCCTTTCGAAAACATTACAGAAAAATACCAAAACTATTACATTTATTATTAATATTTGTCAACTATAATGTAATACTAGAAGTGTTAATTAGAAGGTTAATAAAGAGAATTGAGATGTGGTATGTTGTCTTTGAGACGGTCATCTATAATGCATAAACTACAACCATCTATAGCCTGTCGTAAGGCCTTAAATACGGCCAAATATCCACACTTAAAGGCAAGCTGTTAATGCCCAAAAATAAAATGTTACTGCAATTCTTAGCATTTTAGGTTTTTCTGGCTATGCACCGATATACCAGTTTAATTTTGACTGATTAAGGTGACTTCAACGACAGTCAAAAGTCTAACAACTGGTTGCACATTGAGGTTATAAATTTTTGACTGCAAATTGTATACTATTATCAGGGTCATGTATTTTATTTCGTATTTTAGGTTTCAATTTCATTTGACAAGACTAAAGCACAACCAGGAGAGAACGTCAATGTACAGGTGTCTGCCGACCCAATGTCTGTCGTCAACCTACTAGCTGTGGACCAAAGTGTCCTGCTGTTACGATCTGGAAACGATATAACTCCAAATGAGGTTTGCAAACAACACATTTTTACCATAATTGAATGTTTATTCTTATACACTTTTTAGTCGTATTCGGAGACTATCATGAGAAATGCAAATCATTCAGTGACCACTAAATGAATATGTAATTTGACTGTCATGAGTCAAGATTTTACAAGTTCCTATTATCTTTTTACATATTTTCGTACAAAAAAGTTTTCTATTGACTCTGCTGCATAAATTATTATATTGAAATAAATTAAAAATTTAATTAAAGCTCATTGCTATAATGTTTATTCTGAAATGAGTCTCTAATAAATAGGTTATATACAAAGTTTGAAATTCTCTCCGGATGAAATCGATCGTTAATATTATATATACTTAAAATGAATATTTGTCATTATAAGGTAAAATTCTTCGTTGTTTTCAAAAATGTGTTAACAAAAAGAAAAGAAATAGAAACCGCATTACTATATCATTAAATTTGTAAGCTTCTTATTAGCAATATTTTAATTAAATATCCATGTGTAAAAAATCAAAATATATAGGTTATAATATAGACACACTAATAATATGTTTTTCATAATACATTTTAAATTTTCCCCTCGTTTTCAAACTTGTTCAAAAATAAAAAAAATAAAATAAAATAATTCCATCGCTGTTTCATTTATTCTTGTGTCCTTCTAGTTATTAATATTTTTAATTGAATATTTATGAGTCCTAACAATAATAACATTTTAGGTTATAGATGAGCTTAAGACATACGACACAATACATACAAGCAATCCTTATCCAGTGTTCTTTGGAGGACCTATTGCCATAGACCGCAAGAAACGCATGATATGGTGGCCTTATCCTACATACTATGGGGGATCAGATGCCCAACAAATATTCCAGGTATGCTTATCATAAAGTCCAATGTGGAATACCCATGTGAGAGATCAGAAGTGCATAGTCCAATGAGACAAGACAAATTTGAAACAATCTAAAAGATAAAACGAAAACATATTAAAAAAGGCTTGGAATCCACAAAGTCCTTTACATTAAAATGGCTGTTAGAATAATTACAAAATCGCATGAATAACACTGTCTACTAACAGAAAATTAAAATCTTTCATAAAGATACCTTAGGATCGGATCAAATGTGTAACATTACGCAAGATTTGGATGGATTCAATCGTATATGAGAGCTTGATGTTATTTTCGGGTTTTGTTACACTTTGATTTAAGTAAATAAGAAGCCAATTGATAAATCAAGTTAGTTGACGTGTTTGACATTTTTTATAAATTATAAATTAAAATGTTATAATGACGATTACAGAATGCTGGTGTAAAAGTGTTAACAGATGCCACCGTGTATCACCATCCCCAACCTCGTAAGTAAAATATTTTAGTACCTACGATTAACACTCAGAAATACAACTATATATAAGAAAGAGGTAATAATAGGTCAAATAACCCTCTCATTTTTTGTCTAGGGAAAAATATGAGCATGGAAATTAAAGATAGTTAAGACTTGAATATAATCCTATAGTCTCATCAGGTTTCAATGATCAGATTTTTTCCAGGACCCATATGAAGTTTTCTTACCTTATTCAATACCATTCAACATTTTTGCAAAACTTTTTCGAAAAATTGTTAAATAAATTTAACCGATGGTTACAATTTGTCTAAAAATTAAAATTGGAACTTTCTATTTTTTTAATTTTATAAGTATATGCAAACATTTCCGTTTTAGATAGTGTTCTTGACTGATTAAGCGCTCCTTTTTGAATCGTTGTAATTCAGCACAAATGCCCCATGTCATGCATGTCATGTGAGATATTGCCATCAATTTGCATTCGTCTACCTCAGGTCATCCATCGTCGTTTGTTGTCTGTAAAAATCAAAATTAAAATCTCCTCCTCGGCAATCACTGAACCTTAGAACCATACTTCGTTTTTGAGGTTCTTGGGTCTTTTTTGAGCCCAAGTCCGTCAACCATGATCAGTAACTAAATCTGGAAAAACTTATCGATAAAATCGATATAAGTCTTCTTCTACAAGACTGTTACATGTCAGCCAATGAAAACCAATCATCATAGAATTGACCTTTTATACTTTATTCGGACATTCATTGAACCACAGCGTAAATTCGTTACTTTAAAGTTAGTTAGAAAAAACGCTGATTAATATACCTATATTGTCAAAATTTTAACGGGCGTTTCCAGCGACTGACCAAACTAATTTTAACATTTGGTTTTATTTAAAATTTAAAATCTTCTTTTCTCAAACTGTAAATATAGTTAAAGCAAAATTTAGTGGAATCTTTAGACAAATTGCATCTGACATCTTCAACGACAAAGCAAGAAAGTCACCAAAGATGAGTTTACTTTAACTTGAGATCAAATGAAAAACAACCTGTGGCAATTGTAATCAAACGCTTTTTAATGTTTCTAATTAGATTGTGTTTACCAAAATATCGTTTGACATCATCAACTAACTAAACCTACAATCATTTGGAAAATTCATGTAAAATTTAAAATAAACTTGTCCTAAACTACTAAATAAATAGGAACCAATCTTTGGAGAAATAATCCGTAGTTGATTCACTACCGAAACTACACCCGACTTCCCGACCGACGAATCAAGGTGGTTGCTTCAACCAGCTTTAGTTGAACACAACAAAATAGGTAACTCACATAAACATCTTCTTGTTTGAAAATGCTGCAAAAAACTTTGTTTCTTAAATGATCCATTACCAAATTTGTATTCGGCATTCTCTTGTTTACCCAAGATGGCTGCCACAGCAACACATAGCTTAATATAGGACTCTGTGGGAAATTCACTTTTTAGACATCCTGCCTGAAACTACTCAGCCAATTACAAACAAGTTTTGGTGGCATGGGCCAGATGGCCCAAATATTCCTTCCATGCATAACATTCACACAAGCACCAATGTAAATTCAAGGTCAGATGATAAATATTAGTTCCTTTGAGTATTATATTTAGATTATGTTTTAACAAGTCCAGGTTTAAATATTTAAAAAAAATCCAAAACATCTTTCATAAAAAAGAATGGTTACCATTATAAAATAATAGTTAAAACATTTATTTTGAATGCAAGTGTTTAGTGCTTGTAGTCTTTGTAGAATACACTGGAGCACTAAAAAGTCATTGGTGAATCGGATTCTTTTAATGACTTTTCTGACATCGAATCCGTGGTACATGATTATAAACAAAAAAATGTTCAACGTATAATTTTACCTTTATATTAGCAATGCAATTACCTTGCTATTTATAGAAAGTAATACAAACAAAAATATCTGAATGTGGCAACATTAGCATCTATTCATCAAATTTGCTTTGATTGATTGATTTAATGATGTTTAACGCCTGGTGACAAATATTTCATGCATATTCAGGACAAAAGCATAGTAATGAAAAATGATGAATGAACCCTGAAATGTACTACACAGACACGCTAAGACAATTTAAACGTGCTAGCTCACGACAGCAACAGTCCGGAGGAGAACATGCCAATTTACCCAGACTCTGGGCTGACCAGACTTTCCTCTTACTCTTAAATACAGTGTTCCTAGCGGAGACGCAGCAAATACCAATTTTTATATTTTTTATTTGACCCGGGTGTGGATCGTTGGATCGAATCCACGACCTTCTGTTATCGAGGCGAGCACACTAACAATTACACCACCGAATGGTTCCATCAGCGTGCATTAATATGTTATATGTAGATGGACATTAAAAGGCAATTGATCTTAGGTATTTCTAAGGGAAAATGATTAAGAAATAAATCGTGGCAGTCATAATTTGTGGATGTTTTTAACATGGATTGGAGTTGTTTTCATAATAATTTTTATCTCAAGCGGAAGCGAGGGATAAAATTTGTGAAAACAATTTAAAGTAAGTTTAATTTATAACAAATTTTGTTGAAATGTTCCATGAAATAAAAAAGTTACATTCTTCAACACAGAATACTTCTATTATACCACTTTCATGCCTATGATGTTGCCATCGATGGGTCCAGCAAACGGACCGAATAAGGATTCTGGACTTTTGGAGTCAAAATCAGTGAGACAAAACTTTCCTGAAACCTGGCTGATGACTAATGTTACCACAGGGTAGATCTCCTATAATCGTTATACATGTTGCTAGGCATGAACATGCTTCCAACAACTACTTATTGCTAGGCAATGATGAGGCAAACACTGAATATTTTCAAGACGCCCAAAATTGACATACTTACATCTTTCCAACATTATAATTTGAAAAAAAAATCCGTGACTGTTATCTTTATATTGGCCTATAAGGTTCATAATGTCATGAACAGTATTTTTTATTTGGACTATATGGTAAAATTAAGATAAGGGGAGAATTTCAACGAGACTACAAAACCGAATAAAAAATCATGTATACGTAAAAAAATACTGCCCTTACCTGAATATCATAAAAAAATGTACAACACAAGGACAAATCTATGACCACAATTCCCGACTTAGACGGGCAAATGATACACGTGGTTACGTTAAACTAGTTTAGTGGCTACGCAATCCCTATCCAACGAATGGACAAAAGAAAAAGTTTTAGAAAACAAAAGCGGTAGCATACAAAGTATAAAAATCAAACAGAAAGTTACCCAATTCGGCTAGGGAATACAAAATTACTATCCATTTACTTAACATACATACATAAAACACGAAGACTCAACACGTGATGATGATATGAAATACTGTCTGTCCGACAATTTGATGCTGTGTTGTAAGACAACATTAATGTAATGTCAATGTAATGACAAATAAATTATTATTTGTGGAAGGGAGCGATAAGTTTATAAATATCTGTATCAACAAAAACCAGTTTTGATGTTTTGACAACTTGTCAAATTTGTAGCCCTCGTGGCTTTTAACAGAACAGCGAGATCCATGGATTCATTTTTAAATTGTTATGCTTTACGTGTATTGCTTCAATAGAGTTATGATAACACTGTTTTAATTTCATATCAATTGTGGTTTTTTTTAAAGAAAGAAGAAATTGTTTGCTATAAGATAGATCATTTTGATAAATATACTCATGGACAAAAGAAACTTTACACCAGAATATATAACTGTAATTTTATTTCTTTAAAAAATTAATTAATTTTGGAATAAAAAATGAATATGAATGTTCAAACACAACAAAAAATTCAGGTTCCCCGAATCTGAACCTACACAAATCCCACAGTCAAAGCCAGAAAGTTTTAAACTTCGGATGTTCAATTCACAATGTCAATAACGAGTGAAAGAACCATTGATTTTGAAAACATCTTGGCAAGGACGACGCATAGAAGCAATGAGACGATTGATGGAGGACTGAGTTATTCTTTGCCATTCTTCCTGCAAGGCAGTTTTGAGCTGTTAAAGGGTTTCCGGTTAATTGCAGTGTTGTCTTACTCGACAGTCAATGTGATTGGTAAGAAAGTATCTGTTAGGTCTTGCAACGTGTCGGCGCGCATTATCCTGTTGGAAAATTCTGCCATTTGCAGCGATAAAGGGACGGACATGTTGTGTAAGGAACTCATTACAGTATCTTGTGCATTTAATGTACCAATGATTGGTACAAGATCTGTTTGTCGATTACAACTTGTTCCGCCCCACATCACTGCACTTTCCCCTTCCAGGCGGTCTTCCCGTAGCACACAAATCAATCAGAGAAGCGTTTTCCGCGTCTGCGTAGAACACGCATCCACTTGGCGCAGTATAAAGCGTGATTCATTACTAAACAGAAACGTGATTCCAGTCGGCAAGCTTCCATCTCAAGTGACGTTGAGCCCATTGAAGTTGTTCTCGGCAGTGTCTTTTAGTCAGCATAGGTCCTTTGTACATAGGCCTGCAGCCGACAAACGTCATTGAACTGTTTGTCAACGGATCCACGCAATCCAGGAATTCCAACTATTCTGTTCGGTAAAAGACGTTAGCGTATCATGCGGTCCTGTCTGGGCTTTGTTACCCGAGGTCTTCCAGACCGGGGGCGGTTTGCCGTTGACTTTTTTTGTGTTGGAATGTGCCTTAATAAGGAAATCGTAATTCCTGCAACCCTAAAACGCCATGCAACCTCGGCTTGCGACGCTCCAAGTTCCAACATGCCTATTGCTCTTTCAAGACAGGAATTGTCGAGCCGGGCATTACAATATGCGGAGATGTTGGAAAATTTTGATGTTTTTTTACTGCCAGAATCACCTTGAGTAGTCTTTGATAAAAATGAAAATGATTTTCTTTGCACGTGGACTGCGATAGCCTCGAAACCATGTTTACGGTGATCCACGATTAGTTCACGCATGACTGGGTTTTACATGTGTTGTGTTTACCAGTGTAATTAGTGGAGCATAAAGTCTTGTTTAACGAGCTTTTTTTATTCATACAAAGAAATATTGTTTTACGATAATTTTTTCATGTGTCACGTTTCTTTTGTCCAGGAGAATATTTAAGGCAAACAATGCTGCGAAATATCAAGTTTTATACTCATGTTTGCAAATAGTTGAAAATGCCTATTGGGAATATGCATAGAAATAGTGATCTTGCTTAATATGATTTATATATCGCTGATTGGAATGTTTTTTACTTGATTTGGAAAAAATGAAAAATATAGAAATTACATTTCAACCGAATAAGAATTACTCGTTTCATTTTCATCCATTGGATGTTATCGTGTCTAGGAACCAACTATTTAAATTTCTGGAAAGGGGTTAGGTCGGGTCTCGATTAGATCCCATACGCTAATGATGTCACTTTTTAGGGCAGAAACATCGGTAACTAAATGATTATTTTTTCATGATAAGTTAGTTTTTTCAAGGTCGATAGCAGTAACATTAAATAATGAAAAAATTACATCGACATCTGAATGCATATGTTTTCCAAGATATATAATTTATTATCTTAGTAAGAGAAAAAATATACTATTCAAACTTTTTTATTCATCACTGCTACCTAATGGATTTGACAAATTTATATAATGCGCATTATCAGAGGGTCCTATTGAAATTACTGAAGTAATTTATCAATATTTAGCCCTTTGACACAACTCCAAGTTTGTAATTTGTATAACATTCTTAATATTATATGTTTAAGTCATTATTGGTTCATATAACAATACAGACATCACAGAATCAAACACCTAATTTTTTAATATTATTACAATATAAATTTTATTATTACTCTTCGTGCTAGAATCTGTCATTAGAATTTCCATTCTACTATTATTACAGATTTTTATAAACGATAAATACGGTTGATTTAATATGCGAATTCATAATAAACGCTAACCCATGTAATATGCCTGTTCGACGTTTTTTTTTAAATCATGTGATAATTAATAGGCGAGATTTACTCAATTTGGTTGACAATGAAGTAAAAATTCAGAGTAATAATACTTATACTAGGTTTGGCTGAAATCTGCATCACAAAACAAATTCTTTTAACAACACTTCTTCCAAATTGTCTTTTTGTAACTATAGATTTGTATTATAAATTATATTTACCGTTTAACAGTCCATCATGGCACATTCAGTAGTTTTCAAAAACAAGAAAAAGGAATTTGAAGATACCAAAGGGGCAGACAGAAATCGTTAAGTCGAGGACAGACAAGACCATGGCCAACAA
>JAULBM010316145.1:7500-13815 GCA_032357055.1 Geukensia granosissima | reverse complement strand
CTTTTGGCACCAAAATGTTGCAGTTCATATCACAAGCTATCCATATACAAGATTTTATAATGATATCACAACTCCTTTTTGAAAAACTTCCTTAAACCTTTTGGGACGGACGTACTGACGGACGGACGGACGGACAGATGGATGGATGGGCGGATGGACGGATGGACGGATGGACGGATGGACGGACCCACAGACTGAAGAACTATATGCCCGGCCTGCCATGCAGGCGGGGCATAAAAATAATGTACTGGGCGTTAAGGGAAAATTTTTATTTTATCCATATATATTAATTTAATTTTGTCATACAATGCAAAAAGCTGAATTTAAAAAAGTATTCATCATCCATAAATTTTTTGAAAACTCAAAAGTCAATTAAAAAGTTGAAATATTCTTCCACAAATAAAATAATAAAGGTAAAATGTATTCTTAAAATATAAATTTCTAGACTTACTAATTGCCTTTTAGAAGATTTATTCTGTCAGATGTCTGTTTGGCGTTCGATGTCCATTTTGATGTAAACTGTGGACAGGATGCTACTTCAACCTGTCAATCATTCATGAAATATACATGAAAGTTATATTTTGTTATATTTCTTATAAATTCTACTTTCCACTACATTTTAGATATACCTGTTTTAATGTAAAATATAATTAGTACCAAGTAATACCCATTTAACACTTAGGGTATGTTCTAGCATAGAATTGTTTCATTCAATTATACAAATGTAGGAACAGTGGAAAACACTCTGAATATGGGATGAACATCCACAGAAAAACTTTTTAAATTCCAAGATAAAGCATCACAAATGACTTTGCGAAGCCTAACTTCATTAACTAGTTCAATGGTAGAATATTATAAGGTAGTAATCTTTTTAGGTCACAGACCTTACAGTGTATTGACAATTAGTTTCTAAATGTACATGAAGCTTGAAGCCTGTATTCAGGACAACAAAAATATAATTTAAAGTGATACATATGCCTTTAAATGTGATAGTACAGAAAAAGTTAGTGTTGCTGGCAGTATTTTTTAAAATTTATATTATCTACAAAGAGTTGCAAATTTGATACATGTTAACAGATAAAAGTACCTTATTTGCTGGATCCATATCAGTACTGAGATACAGTATAGCAGCGTCGTCACACTTAATGTGTAATGTGTATTCACCACTGTGTGGTGGCACAAAGAAACCATGGATTCTTGTTGAGTACTGATCGCCTGCTTTTTCCATGAAGTAAAAATGGTCGATGACAGATGTGGAATAATCTGTAGCATTTGTCATTAAGTTCCTTATATTGGTCAGGTCACTGTAGCCGTAGAAGGTTTCATTAAACTGTTCATAAATTAACCCTCTGTTTCCTGCAAATATTGTTTTCATTTTGTACCATTAATAAGCTATTTAACATTTTAAGCAAATGCTTTGAAAAAACTCTTTTTCATTTTGCTTTTTGATCCTAGAATTTTTAACAAGCATAACATATATTACCAACAATATTACAAAATTTTAAACTCACTTTAATTAGGCATATTTTTCTTAAAAGGGAAAACATAAAAAATTAACATGAGAAAAAGAAATAATGTAAACAAAACCAAACTCTGAGCTTACAGAAAGACAGAAATCAGATCTGTACAATACACAATTTTTCAACGGATCTGCCAAACGTATTACTAATGAAAATAGAACTGGATTTATATATGTATATTTATTAAAATATTCTTATCAAAATATAATAATGAATTGCCACAAGACTAGCAGTACATTTCTATATGGTGATGACCAACTTACCCGAATATTTAGCAGCAGATAACTCTTTTGGTGTCCTACAAATTATCTGGCTGCCTGTAATTTCTTCTGTGACTGGACAATCTATGCCTAAAAACAAATACATTCATAATCTAAAATCTAATCATAGAATCATTTTCTTTAAAATCTAGTCTGTGATGGCAACCATTAGAACTCTGCTAACAGTACCAGTGGTTAACAATTTTCATTGAGGTCCCTGGGTATGAGCCCTAAAACATTATTATTAGACACTGGATTCTGTCAGTGCATATTAATGAAATTAATGTAAAAATAGCATAAAAATGATTAAACCAAAATAATTATAAATAGCATTCAGTGTCTTAAATCTAAAAATCATTCAACTCATAACTAAATCTTACAAATTTTTCATTAAACTTTTGTAACCAAGTTTAAAAAAAGATCTCCATATTTTAAACAGTTTTTTCCTTGATTTTTTTTAAAATGTCATTAGATGGAACAAAATAAAATACCTCCAACTAAAACTTTCACTGCAGAATTTGTGTCATCAAAATATTGTCCAGAGATGGTAAGCTGTGTACCACCCTGTACACTGCCGGTAGAGGGACTCACTCCTGAAATCTCAGCATAGGTCTGGAACATGTATATCTGATCATTGCTGGCTACTCGTAACAAATTTTTGTCTGGCATAGATCTGTGATGAAGAAATCACAATTAAAATATTATTTATACTTATTCCTAAAATAATATCAATTAAAAAAAAAGAAAAATATGTCATGACTTCAATTATTTGAGAGCAATTTCAGAACTTAACATAAGATGAAAAAGTTTTTTTACAACCCAATATAGAAAATCTTGATAATTCTTGCGAAGGAATTTAACATGTACTTGATAAATTCGAAATGTTAATTTCTTTCATTAAAGAATGGTGGCAAAATGTATGTTTCCTTGGTAGTTTAATAATTAAAATCAATAACAGTAAATTCCAGGAATTCAGTTACATTTCTGAGAGACCTCACAATCATTATCTTTGTAAAAATTGTTCAAATAATTTACATACTGGGCATGGATTTTAATTTTTGTGCCAAATAGTATATTCGTAATCAAACATAAAAAATTTGAAGATACACACCTCCCATACTCTCCCTCAAGAATAAAACTTGCATTGGTGTTTCCTACAACAAAAAACATTAGTGGGTTATTATTAATTACTTAAGCAGTATACATTAAAAATAGAATAATAAAATGAATCAGTAAAAAAGAAAATCAATCTATTCAGATCATAAAAGCTTTCCTGACAATAATTTTTTGACCATAAAAATGAATAAAATTTCATAGTGATCATATGATTGTTCATCCACAGTCATGCTGATGTCTAGGAACACTGTTTACATCATTATTACATTATTATTTTTATATGTATCACAAAAAGTGATTACTTCAACACCAATAAAAGAAATGAATATTGTTTTTCCTCAATTTACTTGGAATTTTTTCTATTTATCAGGAAAATCTACACAATGTATTGATTTATTATTGTTTTTTAAATATGTAGTGTGAGAATAATAGAACTTACCAACATAAGTTCCTTTCATTAAACATTTCATGTAACCATATTGGCTTGTTCCATCATTGTCCAACTCTAAGCCATAACTGTCAAAAAATTAATGAATAAGCAAATGGTAGGTATTGTGTCATATCTTTCATACTATAAGGGTGACTAGTCAAGGCGGTCCACCAATGGATGTCAATAAAGATTCAAATTAGTGGTAAAGTTGAAGTACCTATGTGAAAATCACTTACATCCTATAACACATTATTATCAAGCTTTATACCATATATAAAGCCATTTCCCAATCACAAGCAGAGAAAACTTTTGACAGACAGACAAAGTGAAAACTAAGTTCATCAGCAAATTATTGCATTACTGGACTTAATCTGAAATTAAGAGCAGCACTAGTACATTACCCATAATAGAAAACTGATAAATATCAAATAACATGGAATTCAAGAAGGTAACCATCTGAAAACAAAACTATATTTCCTTATAAGTTCCCGTAATTCTCAAATAATAGCAATACACCTGTAACAGATGGTCTATTGTGTCATTTTTAATGCAATGACTGCACTTTTGCAGAAAGGTGTCAATTATTTTAGTACTAAAAATTTGTCAAATTATTTACAATATGTCAAAAAATAATAACCCCACCTGTTTAATATATTTCAATAAGATACACCAGTATCATTTCCATTAAACTTACAATGTATCATTCTCTCCTCTCAGCTCACACAACTGGGCTGCCGCATAAACCCTAAAATAAAAAGCCATCAAATAACATTTTAAAAAATCTATCATTGTGTAAACATTAACAAAGATAATTAATTGAGGACTCTCAATAAGTAAATAATTATAGAATTTTAAATTTCCAACACTATTACTTCTTAGATTTCTAGCATTAATCAAAAGCTGCACCTGTTCAGCATCATATTACATTATTTATTTACCAGTACGAAATGAGACTGCATTCTATCTAGTTAAAAGTTACCTGAGAATTCTTTCAGTAACTCCATTTGTAATCTCGTCTGATGGAATATTACTTCCATAGATACCAGAGTATATCTTTCCGTACAACTTTAAAATTCCACCTATAAGAAAAAATCATAGACTTCAGTACAATTTTTCCTACAATACCACATAAATGTTGTTTATCTTCCAATATGAATACTGCTGTAGGAAAAATCTTTATATGATCAAGAGCTCAAACACACATAGTTATTACATGGTCTAATCAAAATTGTCTGGTTTAGGGGACTGTTTGAATAATTTAAACAGGTGCAAAGGATGTAAAATGGACTAAAACCAGTTTGGAGACCAAAGTTTGACTGATTTATCAATCTGACATGAAATACATGTATTTTTGCTTTTGTCAACTTTCAATACAACAACATTATTTTATGAAATAGGAGATGTGGCATGATTGTCCATGAGACAGCCATCCACCAACTGACAGCCGAATCTATAAACTTCTAAAGGTCCCATTCTGTATTTATCCCATTTATACCTGTTTCGGGAGGGGGCAACAAGAATTCATAGTTGCAGTTTAAAATTCTGTGCGAATATCACATATTCTTATAATAATCCGGCCTCTATTAAGGGAGACAAGCTGGAGGCTGATGGGTAATATTCCACAAAAACCTTGTTTATATACTTACCAGGAGTACCTGACTGCGACTCAGGCTCTATCTGTGTGATTGTTGGTGTGACACTACTTGTTGCCTTTAAAAATATAAGAAAACAATAATAATATTGGGAAAATGATTTTAGTAATGTAACACTGTTTACATCTAAATAATTATGGACACTGTTTACATCATAATGTTGGTAAGTCAAATTTGACAAGATTTGTATGTGTGTCACATACAGTGATTACTTCAAGTTCAGCACCAATAAAAGAAATGAATATTGTTTTTTCCTATATTTAATTGGAGTTCTTCTATCTAAAAATAACTGATCTAAGTTCCTCCTTGACTGATGTACACTATCTCCTCCTGTTTGGTTTATATATTGGTCTGACTTATCATATTTCAACCAGTTCAATGTAAAAACAAGCATACTCACAGTAAATTTACAATCAGAACTACTGGGGTTCCCATTACAATGATCATTTAATGGAACATCTTTTCCATCTACTGATACTCTGATGTAATAGTCATCTTCAACCATACGTCTGAAAATAAATGAAATTTACTTAATAATAAAATAGTTATGACTATATGGTCCACCCAATACTGAAACATCATACTTTCCAACTTACTGCAAGTATAATCATAATTTACCTACACATGTAATTGGCCATTATTATATCAATTTTTTATCAAAGCATTTTTCATACAAATATAATTAGGATTCAAAATTACAAGTATTACAATGACAATCATTTTTTATTCAGGTCTTTTTTACCTTGTTTACCCTATGGATATGGGAATTGAAGGCATAATTTAAAATAAAACAAGGATTCCTAATGGAGATGATTGAAATTATATATAGGACATTGAGTGCAACTCAAAATTAATTAATAGTTCTCTTCTCATATTATGGGTTAAAATTGCGATAAAACTTTACTTGCTCCATTTTTATTCTCTCTCACTTTTTAGAAATTTTCATTGTTATTCCTAAATATAAAAATTAAAATTTGCTCACTCGTTCCTAGAAAAAATACAAAAAGAGAGGAAAAAACTTTAAACTGTTGTGTTCTCATTAGTTTATTAGGTTGTGCTCCAATATTTTGTCATTGCAAGAAAAAAATGAAACAAAAAATATCGGTCGCTCACTCGCTCGCTTTTTATTACTAAAAATCCAAAGAACTAGAAATAAATTTGGAGTGGCCTTATCAAAAACTCTTTTTAAATCTAAGACTTACTGTGGAGTAAAACACTCAATTTGTATCTCGGTCGACCCATCTATGTGTACAGCACAGTCGTATACAGCTGTTGAAGATACAAGTTTAACTTCGTTCCCTGCATTATACTGATCGACTGAAAAACCACTTCCATCT
>JAULBM010316145.1:0-2500 GCA_032357055.1 Geukensia granosissima | reverse complement strand
ATCACTCAATTTTCTTTGGAAGCTGCATTACTATGCACACTGCACTCACACACCAAATATCATCAACGTATCTCATGTAGTATCCCAGATCTAAACTTTAACCGAAAACTTAACCAGAGTCAGTCATGCAGAAAATGTAGGTCAAAATGACCCATTTGTCTTTGAAAGCTGCATTACTATGCAAGATGCATCTGCATACCAACTATCATCCATGTATGTCATGTAGTATCCTAGATCTAAACTTTAACCAAAGACTTTACTAAAGTCAGTCATGCAGAAAATATAGGTCATAATGACCCAATTGTCTATGGAAGCTGCATTACTATGCAAGATGCATCTGCATACCAAATATCATCAAGGTATGTCATATAGTATCCCAGATCTAAAGTTTAACTGAAAACTTAACCTGATGTGTGAACAACAGACTGACAGAAGGTCAGAAAGACCGACGGACAGAAGGACGGATGGATGAACGGGCAAAACACTATATCCCCTCCCCAACTTCGATGGGCGAGGGGATAAAAAGTTATAGGATGTGGAAAACCACTTATGATAAGTGATGAAAAGCTCACCTGGCCCTCTGGAAGAGCTTAAACGTGAGACCAAAGGCAGAGGATGCAAGACAACTTAAGAGATCCCTATATCTCACCCAAGTCTAAGTGCTCAGAGGACATAACATATATGTAGGAGGCATTCATTAAAAAAATGTTCTCTTAAACAAAAATTTTACTTTAAAACAGATTTGATTTTTTTTGCAAATTAGTTCCATCTATAAAACAATCTTAAGTATGTTCACTCCTGTGGTCAGCCATTTTGTTTGTAAAAGAGAATGCTGCAGTAAGGGCCTTATTTGGCCCCCAAAATCCAAGTTTTCTAAATCTATATATAAAACGGTCAAAATACATCAGAAGGCATCCAAAATAGAGAAAACAATAATATTTTTGAAACATTTTCTACAACCATGGAAATCTGGGTCGTCAAATGTTGGGTAAATAGAGCTTTTTTGTAAACCAGAGTATCCCAGGAGCCTGTTATCGCTCACCTGGTATACAGTTGCCAAGAAAAAACTTACAACTTAAAAAGAACTAAGTTCGGTTAAGGCAGCCATCTTGGTTGGCTGGTGAAGTAATTGGATGCTGAAAGAGACCTACCTCAGAATCATTTCTCTTAAGTTTGGTTCCAATTGAGCAAGTAGTTTAAGACTTGTTAATTTTTCATGAATTTCCTATTGAGTCCTATGGAAAACTATGTATCAGCTGAAGCAGCCATCTTGGTTAGGGTAATCCTACACTAATATGAAGGGGACCCATGTAAGGATTATTCCATCAAATGAAAATTCTAACTGAGCAAAAAATAAAAGATGTAAAAAAAATTAATGAATGTCTTATATAGTTTTATGGTAAACTAAATTCCATGGTGGCGGCCATTTTATTCTGAGGTCGGGGTCATCGGACACAATTTTAGTAAAAGACCATCCAAGGACCATTCCAGCCATGTTCAGTAAAGATTGGCTCAATACTTGCAGAGGAGAATATTTTTTTAAAATTCATCCCCCCTTTTTTCTATTTTTAGCCTGGTGGCCATTTTGTTTGGAAGTCTGGTTTGTAAGACACAATTCTGAAAGAGGACCACCCAAGGACCATTCCAGCCAAGTTTGGTGAAGATTGACTCAGTACTTTCAGAGAAGAAGATTTTTAAAATTTCATCCCCCCTTCTTTTCTATTTTTAGCCTGGCAGCCATTTTGTTTGAAGGTCGGGGTCGTTGGACACAATTTTAAAGAGGACCACCCAAGGACCATTCCAGCAAAGTTTGGTCAAAATTGGCTTAGTGGTTTCAGAGGAGAAGATTTTTATGTCATTGTGGGCGGACGACGGATGCCAAGAAATGAGAAAAGCTCAAATGGCCTTTTAGGCCAGGTGAGCTTAAACCTATACAAATGCTGAGTTCAAGCTGTATTTTGGCGTGAATTTTATAGAGCATAAAGGCCTACCATTCTGTTTTTGCATATATTTTGTGTTTTATAGTGGCAAAAAAAAATACAAAAGACAAGTGTGGACACACTAAGATGTCTCGCTTGAATAAGCAGTTTTGATTGGATATGCATGTGGACACAAAAATAAAACTTGTCACTGGACCATGACATTTAGGTTAAGGATAACAGACTGACATGTATACCTTAGGCAGACACTGTAAAGAGAATATCCTTCACCAACCATGCACAGTTACCGTGAACCAGACCTAATAAAAAAAACTTAACGGGGTCACTGGATCATAAAATTGAGGTCAAGGTCATTTGACAATGACAGACTGACATGTACACCTTAGAAAGAAGCCATATACTTAATATAATTGAACAACTATACACAGTTGCTGAGAACTAGACCTAATCAGACTAGTGTGGACACAAAATTGTCTCGCCTGCATATGTGCCTTTGACCCTATAAACGTGTGGACACAATAATTTTCTAATCAAGCTATATCGGCTAGTAATAGCGCCAA
>JAULBM010316134.1:0-13816 GCA_032357055.1 Geukensia granosissima | reverse complement strand
GGATCAGGTGCTCTGGAAGGGTAAGCATCATTTGACCTGCGCGCAACACCCATCGTGGAATCCTAAATCTCAAATCCGGGTTAACCTTAATCCGAGAAGAGGTCAACTTATTTTTGTATTACCGCTAACAGGTCCATAACTAGTTTAGATACACTGATACCATATGGATCAACCAATTCGTGACCATAAAATTTTAGGACTTCAACCTTGATGGAATGTATCCTTGTTGTAGTAATTTATGCGACAACAGCAATGCTGTCTTCAGAAAATTCTTATATCTAAACATTTTTAGTTAAGTTCTGATTTTTAAAATTAGGACTCTTTTGGAAAATAGGTATATATATATATATACCTATTTTCCAAAAGAGTCCTAATTTTAAAAATCAGAACTTAACTAAAAATGTTTAGATCGCCAACCATAAACCATATTTATTTTTATTCGGCATGAAAAGTCAGGTGACATAGGCATTCCCGGGGGTCAACCCACCCCTTATTCTGGCCATTACAAATTATCTATAAACCGTTCAGATCCCCATCCTTTGACCATATATATTCTAAGCCCGCACGATAAGGCAATGTTCATGAGCATCCCAAGGGTATCTCCCATCCCCTATTGAAAATTAGAACTTATCTGAAAAACTGTTCAGAACCCTACCCCTCTACCCTATATTTTCTTAGTCTGCATGAAAAGACAAGTTTCATATGCATCCCAGAGATCAGTCTAACCCCTCGTCTTGAAAATTACAAGTCTCACAATATTCACCTTCACATTATACTATTTAACACCAGAGAAGCGCGGGGCTATAATAGTACGATGAAATATTCATAAATACTAATTAAGAATATACATTTTAACGTTTTGTTTTTAGTTGAGCCTAAATCTTACCCTTGAGTTCTGTGCTGGGATCAGTGTTAAAAAAAGTAGGTACGTATTAGATTTTGTTACACAATAGTCAGTTGTTTTGTGATCGTGTTTCAATATTTTTCATTACTTTTTCTTATATACTGTTCCTCATTTCGATAAAACGTGGCATTTTTGTCTATTTCAACAAGCATGTAACATTTCCTGTAAAAATACTGAATTTTCAAGGGCGTTTTATTCAAAATAGATATGATCGCATCAAACATCTCGAAAACATTTTAACCAAACATTTGTATTTAATAGATTTTTAATTATGCAAAGTTTGGTTGTGGTGTTTTGTGCGATAAATATTAAAATCGACAAGATAGTGTCATGTATTGTTAAATTCAATAATGTCTTAGTATTTTAATATTTTAAGCAAGTTCTATGTGTCATTTGACCGTTGTAGAACCAATTAAACAAAAAAATTCCTTTGGTTTTTATTGTATAGATATTATTTAATACAAATAATATAAAATGATAGTAATAGGAAACTTTTAATTTTTCAGCCAAATTCTTAGACAAATATGGGCATATCCGACCCTTGTCCATTATATTGTTTCGAATTTCCCCAAAGCGGAGTGATTTACAGGGAAACATATTTACACCTAATTCGTTTATATCCCTTATCTCCTGCAATCTGCAGACGCAGAATGATCGCCAGTAATTCTGCCGAATTAATTCAGTTGTAACTTGGACTAACCACCACATATTTAACGAAAACTGTTATAAACTGTTATAGATATTTTAAAGTAACATGTTTCAACCAATTTCTCCTTTCATCATCGAATTTATCAAAGACGAATGTTAACTCGAACCGTTTTATTTATCCAGTTACATTTCACTGGAACATTCCTTGTAAACATTTGTTGTTTGATTTACTTAAAAATATATTTCTGGAATGTATTATAAATTTTCTGTATTTTCCGAACTTTACCATGGGAATTAGGAAAAGTAAGGTTTAATTTTTTAAGTTTGTGTTTTATTTTCCAAACCATTGGTCAAGCTAGCTGCAGTGGCATTGTATGTTTGCCTTCGTTTTCGTCATTGATTTAAAATTTAGAGCCTATGTTTATCAACAGTTTCTGTCTATCTGCTTTATATTTGCTTTTTGTCACATTGAGCTGTTCAAAATTAAATATCTAACCACTACAAAAGTCATCTAGAATTCAATACACTGACCAAGTGTATAACTTTTATCCGATTTTTAAATGTTTCAACGGCTCAGCATAGTTCCATCAAAATAATATAGTAAACAAGTACAAATATTGCAAGCCCTGCTTTACATACATTCCTTTTGTGACTTCTGACTGAAAGATTACCATCTGCTTCTTTCGTTTAAGAAAAACAATGAAAATCTAAGATCGTCATTGATGTGTTTTATTGGTAAGTACCTCATTTTTGAGACTGCTGAGATTGAAAAATCAGATCTACGAGGAAGAACGGAGGCTGAATTTCTGAATCGGCCCATTTATTGTACATCTTTTGTTGAAATTAGAAAAAGTATCAAAACTGACGGATGGCTGTTAAAAATTGATTACTTTATGTTGTATTGTGTACTGTTTTAATAATCAACATATTTTACTGAGGAAAACTTATTTACGATGAAGCATTTCAAAAAAGAGTGATACAGGGGTTATAATAAATATTTTGTGCTTAGATCTTTCGGATGATGCATGAAAACCATTTATATAAAACACACGTTTACCCATGTTTTAGCAAATGTTATGAATTCAGTTAAGCTGTATGCGCACCTCAAGGACTTTACTATAATCAACAGCATTGGGACCAAAGAAGTACTCATGTCAAATAAATTGGAAAATTCAAATAAATCTGTTGGTGTAAACATTTACTGCGTGCAGTACGTTTCGAAGCCACTATTTAATTACAGGCAGTTAGAAATAAACAAAAACAGCAAAGGAGGAGGGTCGTTAAGTCCAATTGTTGGTCCAAGAATATGGCTAAAATAAAAATTGGCTTATATCTATTATTTTATATTTTTTGTATTGAATAATGTTTATAAATAAAATCCTGAAAAATGTTTATAAAAAAATCCAACAGAATTTTTAGTTCAATTAGTTCTTCAATGGTAACATGACAAGGATATGCTTTAAATGCTAAAATACTAAGAAATTAATTAATTTGATGCAATATTTGATACTATGCTGTCGATTTTAATAAAGATCGCACAAAAAACATCACAACCAAACCTTGCACAATTAAAGATCTGTCAAGTACAAATGTTTGGTAAAAACATCTTCTTGATGTTTTTGTGCGATAATATCTATTTTGAACATGTGACATGATTGTCAATGAGACTGCCACCCACCAAATGACAGTAGAATTTAAACTTCTACAGGGCCCATTATGGTCTTCAACAATGAACCAGAGTCCATACCATAAAGGAAGCTGTAAAAGGCCTCGAAATACAAATTGTGAAACTATACATAAAACACGACAATTGACCTAATATAAAACAAAAATGCTGAACATATAACAATAAATGACTAATAAAACAACGACAACCACTGAGCTACTGGTTTCTGGCTTGGGACAGGCACATTAGTAAGTGGCGGGGTAAAACAGGTTGGTAAGCGTTCAACCCTTCCCCTAACCTGGGACAGCGGTGTGACAAAACAACAATAAAAACACACTATAAAAATCGGTTGAAATGGATTTAACTCTTTTAGGGTAAAAATTGTGATAACTTTCATGTCTTACAAGCTCGCTGCGATTGCGAATGTCCTTGTTACCCTCGTGTCGACGAGCAGTAGTTTCTATTCAACAGAATAGTTGAAGTTTTGATATGCTAACTTTAGTCGTGAAGTTTTCCTTTGATAACAGTAACTCTCCATAGTAAAGAAGGATAAGGTTAACGATATAAAGGGATAAAAATGCATCCAAGGTGTATGGTATGTATGGTAATTGAAAAAATTGGAACCTGCATATAATTCAATAATGTAATATTTATTGTTTTATATATTTCCAGAGATTGATGCAATCTGGTGCCTGTTTCCATTCTGTTTCCATGGTCACCACCCTTTAAAATCATATCCACCTGCTAAAATAGGTTAAGAAATTGTCAAAAAAGCAGAGAATGATCTCATGAAAGATCAGTTCAAAAAATTAAACGGGTGCGTATCAGATGATCTTGCTTGTCAACCAGACTTATACAGCACGTCCGGGAATTGAATCCGGGGACTTTCGCACCATATTCTGCCAACTGCCTTAAAGACGATCTCTAATATCACAGCTAGTAAGTTTGTTGTCCTTTGCAAAGGAGAAGCTCAACTACAGTTGCAACAATTTGTTAATAAGTGAAATTGATACAATTAGAGCAAAGATATCGTTGTGTCCCGATGGTTGGTGTTTTTTATGTTCTAGATGAAAGATTTACAATATTGTATCCGTTCACAGCTACCTTATAGTCTGTTAATTGATCCTGTTCATAATCCAATGATTCTTATATTTGATGTGGTGATTTAACCGAATTGTCAGGTTATCGGGTAAGCTGCTGATTTGAAAGATTCTGTTAAAAATGTCTAATATCATAGAATGAAGTTTTATATTGAAAAAAAATTTACTAAAATTACTGGGTTTTTTCCATTGTTTACTCAACAATGGTATTTCTAAAGATAAAATTTTAACTCACTTCATTTAAAGTGAAAAGGCAAAATAGTATATTTTTATTGTAATTCTTTTTTTCGACTCCAGTTTTCTCCAGTAATTCAATAAATATTCACGAGCCAAAAAATGAAGAATGAATGAATGAATGTGTGCTAAACAGTAAGTTATTCCTGCTCAACTACTGGAACCTGTCATGTTACTCGGCATTAATTGCCGGTTAAAAAATGCCGGATGTAACGCTGATTATGTTATATCAATACACAAAGATAAGTACAATTGTCGTCATCTACAATGTGAAACACAAATGCAGCGTTTTTACACTGCGTTCACAAGGACATATTATGCAAAGTTAACCCCCATTGATATCGAAAAAATTGTTAACAAGAGAGTGTCAATAAAGACGGTTCGTTGCCAAAACCTTGTTTAAACCTTAATGTCAATTTCTTCGTTATAAACTGGTATAACTGATTTGTATCACTTATGGTACGAACCTGTAATGTACAAACTGAGTACAGCAGAGAAGGTTGTGTTTGACGATATACAAGTTTTGACTGATTAATATTATGATTGAACGAACCTGAACATTCGTAGTCGATGGTCAAATATTTGTATGTGCCTTTACATGGGTCCCCGTAAAGTCCGTTATTGGCTTGGACTTTACAGCTTTGTAAACCGTCACATTTGTCAGCAAGAATATGCAATGGTGTGGAACACGAACAGTCTGTGGTTTTAATCCTTGAGTCTGGACAAGTGGAGCTATCTGTCCTGCCGTAGGTGGCTGAATTTATCCTGATGTATCTGTTCTTGCGGCACCATATTGTGGCACTATTTCCTTCACACACAACAAGTTGTCCAGAATTAGGTGCTAGGAAAAGAAGAAATGTATATAATGAAACATGATTCGTTAAATGATTTCGTGCTGATATACCCTAAAAAAAACAAGTCGGACGTATTTTCAAAATTGAAAGTTTTTGAGTTACAATTGTTTTTAAAGCAATTCTGCTATATATAAAAATTTTTACTGTTTTATTAATTGCTGTAGGAAGGTGTCAAAATCGACACCACTTTTGAAAGAAAAACTGTGCATGTATAAACTTCCAGCAAAAATTAGTTTTATTTGTTACTTCTTGTGGAATATTGCAACAGATATCATGCAATAAATAATATAAATAAAACAATGGAAAAAGAGAATTTTGCCGACAATCTTATAATATCAAAAAATCACTATAAGTTAATTGAAAAAAAAAATAAAATAAAACGATTCAATGTTTATTCGAGATTTTGATTCACAAGGAAACCTATAAGACATTAGTTATTTACGTTTTTTGCATTCGTAAGACACTTCCAAGTACTTATAGGTGTGTCGACATAGGTCACCAAAACGGAATTTGCTGCAAGCACTGAGCATGCTCGTTGACCTTCACAAGACGCCGTGACCACCGAAAGCGATGACTTTGCAGCACATTGATCGGTTTTGATACTGTAATGTGGACATGTATCCAGGTCACTCCTTCCATACGTGGCTTTAATTATGTGTATGATTTCGTCATCTGGACACTTTATGTTTAAAGTACTGTCTTCACAAGTAATCTCGGTCTTGTAATTTTTATTGTAGTAATAGCCCAATGTAGACGTAAAGAGTAGGACAAACACAGGTAACAGCATCCTGAAATGTTTAAGAAATTTGCTGTATTTTTTACATTCAAAAGTTTGCTTTAATGGCATATATTTCACGTCGAACAGAACATTTACAAAACTAATCAAAAATGCATAATTAAATGAATGAGTAACAATAATTAGTGCTGACATTTTAACAGGACACCCACCATACAAAAGTAGCCATTTTATAGTGTACAAAATTACTAGTAATCTTCTTTTTTGACTGTGCTCAATCAATGAACATGATGATTTGATAATGATTCTAACAAATTGTTATTAGTGAGCACTTGCTCTCACAATTGTTTTTGTAATGTTCGTACTTCATCATAAGTTTTCAAATTAAGCGATTTTAATGAGCGCAGTCTCTGTATAACTAAAAATTATTAAGTCAAGGATTTCGTTACCACAAATCGATTAAAACATTCACTAATTTCTTTCATAAATTTGTAAATTTGGAATCACAATTTGGATGTATTTGTCATCATCTTACAAAGCATGGGATATCACATCCTACTTTGTAAGGAAACATGGTAAAAACAGGGCGGAAATTTAAACAAAATCCTCATGATCTTGAAATTCATCCTTATAACCTTATCCGAAAAGGATATTGTCACAGCATTATTATTCAATATTAAAATATGTTTTTATTGGTATTAATATTGACTTTCTTGTTCATAGCTTAATACGGAACTAAACAGTTTGTGCTTGCGATAATATTTTCTACTTCCTGTCTATATATTTTTATATTGGCATTTGCAAAACACATGTTTTCTTTGGCTTCTCGTAATATTCAAACACTAAATCCAATCAGACGTGTTTATATGGATACAAAAGTAAAGGAAAACCTCGTTTCCTGATCGGTTGTTTTGGGTTTTTAATAGCAACTGCAAGTATTCGTTTGTGGTCGATCCTTTTTTTATTTGTTTTTGGTTTTCAGTATCGATCTCAAGTATTTAATCTATATTAACCGATGTAATAGTGTGATTTGTTGTTGTTTTGACACACCACTATACCAGGCTAGGGGAGGGTTGAGCGCTCACCAACAGGTTTATCCACGCCACATACTTATGTGCCTGTTCCAAGCCAGGAAGTTTTCGTTTTTTTAGGATTGGTCCCTCTTCACGGACATTGGTCATTATTTTTTTCTCACTAACACTTATGAACGGTATTAGCGCATTAAAGTTGATCTGTAATTTTCATTTTTCATTTATGATTAATTGTCAACATATCCTTGTTTCTAATGATATAAAAACTTTTGTTTTTAGTTAACTAAAATCTTGTCACATAGTCTATTTCTTTATTGTAATTAAAGTTTTTTTATCTAACATTTTGAAAATAATAACTAAATTCATTGTCGAAATTAAAGTTAATTTGTCTAGTCAAATATTCTTATTCAACTAACTGTCGTCTTTAATGAAATGAATTTGCGGTTTCTATGAGAAAGCAAAAAAATAAATAAAAAGACTGATCAGATTTTGAAATAAGAAAAGATATATTTCATCAAAAAAAAAAAAAAAATCGCAAATGCAAAAAAACCCAGAAAAAACAATAATAATAAAAAAAATACAAAGAACGTACTTACTTTCAAAGATTCTTGAGATGGTTTAAAACAATACATCCAAGAGGAATAAATATACATATATATAGATACGGAACGTTATACAATAAACAACAGCTGACAAATTTGCCAAAGTAGATTTAATTTACACATGTTTTCTCTTGTATTTTCATTTATGCAAACATGATCAAAAGACTCTATAACTGTAATTAAGTTCAACAAACCTGTAGAAAAATAGTTTTGGCACTAATACCAAAATTTTTTTGCATATTATGCTTAAACATGTCATGACAACAGATCTGTTCCTATACCGGCCGTGACTATACACAAGCTTTGTCTACCGAGTAACACAACGGTTACAACTAGTGGAGGGGGAGTTGCTAACCTTTCCGAAGCACCTGAGCTCACCCTAGTTATTTGGTGGGTTCTTGTTACTTTAGCATTAGTTTTCAGTGTAGTGTTGTGCGTACTGTGTTTGTCTTTCGTTTCTTTTTTGTTGTTGTCTTGTCTGTCTTCTGATTTAACGATTTCTGTCTGCTCCGTTGGTATCTTTCAATATTTATTTTGGGAAATATGATAGCGTTTGACATTTGTTGTCGTATTTCGTCTATTCGTCCTATTAGTTATTTTTACTAAGAATGCAGAACTTTTTTCAATATCTTGCCACAATAAAAGGAAAAAAAAATAATCAATGTAGTGGTCTATATGGTCTTTAATAAGAATGAAACCCTACTCGTTATGATGAGCCACTAGTGGAGCAGGAGTTGCTCACCCTTCCGGAGGACCTGTCGTGTGTTCTATGTTGTCTTTTGAAATATTTTATTTGCCATGGTCTTGTCTGTCTACTGACTTAACGATTTCTGTCTGCCCCTTTTGTATCTTTGAATTATCTTTATCGTCCAAAACAACTACGTGTATACGTAAAATCAAGTTAATTTGTCCGCACTGAATCGAAACGTTTGTGCAGCTTTATAACATATTTATATTACATCTTTAACACGTTTTGGGTAGCATTTCTGTGTGGATTTCTTACATTACAAAATGCTGTCTAGGAAAGGTTATGTTCATCCACTAAATCGAGCCGGAAATCTACCATGTGCAAGGAATGAAGCCTTTTTAAATAAAGCAATTCTCTCGAGAAACCTCATTCGTTGATCATGTTGCTATAGGAACTGATAAAAATGGATAGGAACTACTTTGAGCTGTTGGAAATATCCCAATTTGATACAACTTTTGTTTGTTTATATCTTCTTGGACATCCAGATTTGACCACGATTTTGACATGAAGGACTCCATGCGTGTGCTGCACGCAAGAGAGGGGGTACTAACCCTTCTGGAGCATTTGATCCAATTCCTGATTGATACAGGATTTTGTTCTAAGCCTTTGTACTTTTTTCATTTTATCTTGTAGTTTGATTAAATTTTGTCATGTCTCGTGGGACATTTGACTTTTGATCTCTCACATGGGTATTCTACACTGGATCCATTTTCCATTTCTCACTTCATTCCTTTACAACAAAATTGTTCAGGAGTTATTACAAAGAATGGAAAAATCAGTTATGAAAGTTTTGACCTTGTACACACGTGTTACAAGTATCACATTTTTGTGAAAATTATAGTTAAAAATAACACTCTTATAGGATTACATGTAATTTTACCTTATAGTGAATAGCTGAAGCATTATTGATATGCGTCAACAGGTACACATTTAGAATGATAGAACTGTATAAAACAGAAGGCAGCAATCGAGATTGCACACCCCCGCTCCCCACGTATAAAAATAGGAGCTGTCTAATGATTGTCCATGATACAGCCACCCACCAAGAGTCCATTATATAACGAAAGCCGTAAAAGGCTCAGAAATACAAAATGTGAAACTATACATAAAACATGACAATCGACCTAATCTAATGCAAAAAATGTCGAAAAATTACATAAATGACTTATTAAACAACGACAACCACTGGATTACAGGTTCCTGGCTTGGGACAGACACATTAGTATGTGGCGAGATTAACCCGGTTTGTGAGCGCTCAACCCCCCCTTATCCTGGGACAGTGATGTGACAAAACAGAAATTAAAGCATATTATAAAAATCGGTTAAAATGGATATAACACATAAGATGGATATTAAAAACAAAGAACAAATACAATTTAAATTAATATAGGATACAACAAAAGTATCGACCTCAAAAGTGTAATCGCAATTACTGTCTGCTGGTAAAAAACCCCAAAGCAACCGATCAGGAAATTTTCCTTAGCAACGATGTCAATATAAACACGTCTGATCTGATTTAGTGTTTAAATATCATTAGAAGTTGAAGAAAACATGGGTTGTGCAAATGCCAATATAAGATATATATTAACAGGAAGTAGAAATGTTATTGCAAGTAATAACTGTTTAGTTCCGTATTAAGCTATTAACAATTAAGTCAAAATTAGTATCAATAAAAACCATATTTAAAGATTTAATAATAATACTGTGACGAAATCCTTTACGGATAAGTTTATTAGGATGAATTTTAAAACCATGTGGATTTTGTTTAAAATTCTCAGCTTTATTAAAGATGTTGTCGTAAAATGTAGGATGCGAAATTCCATGTTTTATAAGATGATTACAAGTACATCTAAATTTTAATACCAAATCTTTATATTTGTGAAAGAATTTAGTGAATGTTTTTATCAATTTGTTGTAACGAAATCCTTTAATTAATAATTTTTTCAGTAAAACAGAGATGCGTTCATTAAAATCTGAAACGTCGCTTCAACACGGTCATACCTAACAGGCTGAGAAATGTAAAACCGTTCGAAGGAGCCAGGTGAACGTCCCCGTCAAGGAAGGGAAAATTAACAATTTGGAAATGAGAAATCGTCCTTCTTATTGTAAATTTTGGTGGAGAATTTATATTGTGAAACATAAACATCTATGTCGAGAAATTGGCATTTGAAACTATCGTTATTGACTCTATTAATAATTTTATTCCCACATATTCGTATCCCGATATAGTCGTACTCCAACGTAGTCATACTGGTGTTATCTATGTCTGATTTAAAAAAAAATAGTTATCATCAGGTAATATAATTCAAAAATTAGGGAGGGGCTGACCCCGGAGATCCCTAAATTTGTATTTTCATGATTGTTTAGATTATGTATGGTTTAGGGGTGGGGATCTTAATGCGTATGGACACATCTGGATGTGGCCCCACCACAGGTGCAGGAATCAAAATTCCGAAATCGTCGGCACAGACAACTTTTCAAGTGTTATCAATGCACGTACTGTCATCTTTCTATCTTCAGGAGGAGTTCGTGTACACTTTCCCTAAGCGGGGAATAAAAGCATTCTGAATCCTTAAATTTACATTTTTGACGAAATATTCCTAGTGGTTTTTTGTAGAACAATTATTATATTAGCTACTTTAAAACAAAAACAAACCTTTCAAAATTCTAACTATTTTTGCAAAGAACACAATAAATAAATGTAAAACAGACAATTACAAACAAAATATACAGCAGATGAATACAACTATTAAACGTCATAAGTCATAATCACAGAATACTAACCAGGAGGCGGGAGGGTCTTTTTCAGACTTTTTTTCTAAATCTACGCAGATTTTCGAGAACTTAATTCTAGATGATTAAGCCATTAGAAGTAATAGATTTTTTTGTTCTTTCAATTACAGATTTTTGGACTATATTTCTGATTTCAATTAAGTTGACCATGTGATGACGGTAAATATATTTATTAAATTTTGTTGCCTGCCATACATTTTCTACCTATTATTTTACAGAAATATCCAGAAAGAAGTAAAATTCTAAACCCCTTTACGCAAATTAACCAACCATTTCGTATCATATGAAAAGAGAGTGTTCATTTGATCCATCAATTTAATTAGAAATTCAATTAGAATGATTTTCCAATTTTTGACCCCCCTAGCATGTCTGATTAAGGTAAATCCAGGTAGTATAGTCCATTTTAGATCTATAAAACCTTGAAAAAAAATAATTTTAATTCATGTTTTGATATTTTTTAAAGATATTTTCTGTATTTTTCAATAGGTTAGATATACGAACTCTGACGATTTTTGGCAAAGTTGTTTATTAGGTCTTTATACAAATTAATTTTTGAAGTAGCATTATTTGCAGAGGGATTGACATTGTTGTATGGAACAGTTCAGGTGAATATACCTATACCGTGTGATATAATAATTTGAATATCAAAAGAAGATGTTTTTCCAGTGTCCAGGCTGGGCTATTGAAAGAAGCTACATGATAGATGCATACTTTTTCAAGAGTGACATAAAGGAGAAAAAATGAGGCCTTATTGAGGTATACAAAGACCTTTTATAAATCAATGAAATATTTTAGTAAATGCATAAAAGTTGATATTTTTAAAATCGAAAAAACACTAATTCATTTCTTTAACATTTTCAACTAAATTCGAGAATGTTGAAATTCGTCTAGCATTTTTACCTTAACTTTAATTTGGCAAAGACCATATATACACCGATTTGTTCATGTCTTGGCTCTCATCCCACAAAATATCATAATAGGTTTAAAACGCTGTCTCCCATGGCGAACCCCATGTTAAAAAAAGCAATTCTACTTCCTGGAAAGCTTGGTTAGTGACGCCTTGTTTGAACATGCCACCAAATTTGACAAAACTGATCAAACCTGGGCCCAAATTCATCCCAATACATCATTCTTTACAATTAAGTTTCCCTAATTAAAATTCATCAATTGTACTTGAAAATACGGCATATTGAATGGGACTATTGTGTATTTTTTGCACTATTTTTGCGTGTGTTCTAACTTTCAGGGGGAATTAGTGGTTTGACACCTTAAATGAAATTTATTTGAAATAAAAATCTCATTTTAACATATAATTTGCAGACTTGAATTAGCATTAAATAATTTTGCATACCCTTAATGGTTCAGTTACGTGTTTGTTTTTAATTTTCTCTCTTAATTACTCCATATGGTACAACTAGGCTACCTGTATTAGAACTAAGATGCAAGCAAAAACATAAAAGAGGAAATTTATTAATTATTATTGAAGCTGGGTCAATACCGATCAATATCTTATTGGATAGAATATTCAAAACTTATGGTCACATGATACAATGAAAAATACATTTAGCACATGGCATTTGTTGTTGTTTATACATGTGGTCAGTTGTATTGGCCATTCTCACTCCCTCAGCAAAAATTACAAATATAAGTATTAATTAACAAAGAAACCTATTGAACAACTTTTTTTTATAAACTGCAAAACATTATCAGAGTTCGTATACCTTAGCTATTGAAAATGCAGAAAAAAGTAGGAAAAGATATAAAAAGATGGATTTTTAAATAATTTTTTTCAAGGTTTTATAGATCTCAAATGAACTATAAGATGTATCATGATCGTTATGGTCGCGGATTCGATCTTAAACCGGTTCAGACCAAAGATATTAAAATAAATTGGTATTCGCTGCTTTTTCGCTAAGAAGTAAGAATAAACACCGGTTGTCCAGAGTCAGATTAATGTCTGGGTAAAGCGGTAAGTATTTGATGCATATTCAGGACTAGAGCAAATAATGAGTGATGACGAATGAAGTCTGATTTGAACTTGACCGCAAGGCTGAACCGGATTTTTAAAGTGCTAGCTCAAGAAAGCAACAATCCACAGGAAGACTTGCCACTAAACCAGATTCATTTATCGGTATATGTATGTTCAAGTATAAAACTCACATTAAAATATGTGATTTGAAATGATCAAAAACAGAAAAAAATAGTCTGAAAGCCAAACAAAGTTATAACATCATGTTTAAAAGTGTTGCACAGGCACATGCGTTCAAAATATAGAAGGTAGGCCGTGTTTCTTTTTCAATCTCACAATAACCGCCTCGGTCCTGTAACGGTTAACGTGCTCGCCTCGACCGTGGAAACTCGCGTGTTCGATCCCCGGGCAGGTCAAAGCAAATATATTAATAAGTATTTGCCACTTCACCGCAAGGCACGCAGCATTTACGATTAAGTGCAATGACTGGTCGGTCCAGATTTAGAATGTCATTTATGTGTTACATTTGTG
>JAULBM010316123.1:0-13816 GCA_032357055.1 Geukensia granosissima | reverse complement strand
GAGTAACACGACGGGTGCCACTAGTGGAGCAGGAGTTGCTTACCCTTCCGGAGCACCTGAACTCACCCTAGTTTTTGAAGGGTTCGTGTTACTCCAGCTTTAGTTTTCATTGTAGTGTTGTGTGTTCTATGTTCATCTTTTGTTTCATTTTGTTGGCCATGGTCTTGTCTGTTTTCCGACTTAACGATTTCTGCCTGCCCCTTTGGTATCTTCGAAATCCTTTTAATAAAAAAAAACATAACTTTGACCACAAAAATAAAAAATTCTTTCCCGAAATATGTTGAACTTATAAAGAAGAACAATTTTACTTTTATACCCACTGTATCATGTTAAATAACCCCAATAAGATTAAGCTCTACCCAGCTTTCTTTACACGACATGTTTTTCGTGCATATCATTACACTGAATAAATTTGGAATTTGAATATTTTATCAATATGATTTGATGAACATATACCTGTAACACGTGAAATGCTT
The DNA here is from genome assembly GCA_032357055.1 of Geukensia granosissima. NCBI lineage: Eukaryota > Metazoa > Mollusca > Bivalvia > Mytilida > Mytilidae > Geukensia > Geukensia granosissima. Next base: position 13,340 of record JAULBM010316123.1, on the reverse strand, counting down.
TGCATTATTTGTGAACATATCTATTATAAAATGCAATAATATTACGCCGAATAAATAAATTAGATTTATACTATAATGATTGTATCTTATTCGATCCATTTCTACAAACATGGAACATGTAATGTCAAACTACTAGTACATTGAATGGTAATAATAAATGTGTAATAAACTGTACCTGTTGTATATATAATAGTCGGATATACCCAGTCTGTGTTTACCTGTGTAGCTACCAAATGCGTATTGATCTGTATTAATTACAACCCTTTGTGTAATTTTACCTATGTTTGGCATAGATTTAAAGTAATCACTGAAGGATCCATTAACCACTATATCCAAAGAGCGAATCGTTAAAACGGTTGATTTTTGTAACAGTGTTTCAAAGTTGCTCAGCACAGAAAACACTTGTGACAGTAAACAGGAACTATTGTGTGACGATTATACTGATATTATTGAACCCACATCTATTGCTCCTAGATAAGTATAATATCTTAAAGCTGTGTTAGCCTTTTAAGTTTATTTATTCATTTTCAAAACAACGCTGCTACTATGTGTTTTTGTCTTTTTGTTTGGTTTCTTTTATAAATTATATTAAATATGTTCCATAGAATAACAAACAACAAAATTGCCATACCACATACTGACATATTAATTAAAAGCCAATCAAACACCAGGTCTAGCCACGAACAAACATACCGACAAATTCGATGCAGCAAAGACAGTTACAAATTTTCATTTTTCTGCCAAACTATAAAAGACTGGAACAAATTACCAGAACCAATAGCCTGCAGCACCACTACTGAGTGCTTCAAGGAGAAACTCACTAGAGAGATGCTCCTTGACACTTACAAACCCCTACATGTTTAATATGTATTTTGTTTTTATCTTATACCAAAAATTAAAAAAAAAAATTGAAAAATATTACTTACAAATATACATTTGTATTATATAAAAATTGAAAAATTATTACAAAATCAAAAAAATATAATTTTTAATCATTAACAATATTGTAAACCAGGCATGCGCCGGAAAGTAATCATCAACCAGTTGATGTTTTTCTGAATATAAAGAAGAGGAGAAGACAATGACAGTTTTATATCTATCTATCATATATGCATATTTACACACCCAGTTCTTATTTCCTGCAGCTTTTTAAAAATATTGGGTCATTAAATTCCGGAAAGGCACATATTGCATAGTAGATGAAATTCTTGTGGCAACTATTAAGGTTAATCCAGTGGTTGATGGTGTTTTACGTCCTACACAGCAAATTAATGCTCTCAGTCGGACGGTAAGAAAGGTTAATCCGAAGGTCTGGTCTTGTTTTATATATTTGTACTGAGTACAGCAATAACTAGGTATCGGGTGGTTTCGCCCTTGTTCCAGTTTCGCCCTGGGTGGATTTGCCTGAGTGGTTTCGCCCCTATTAGTGAGTTATTTGGCCCTGGCATAATATTGATGATATGACGGGTGTTATCATTATATCAACAGTTTCTATCAAATTTTTTATCACTGATATTAATAAATAAACATACAATTTTTTTTTAATTCAAAATAAATAATATAATTTTTAGCTAAAATCTTTGATATACTGAAGATATGTAAATGTAAAGAAATAATCTGTCACTTAAAATAAAATGAATTAGAATGAATTAGAATTATAAAGAAAAAGAAAGAAAGAAAGAAAGAAAAATGCGTCTGCTGATATCATTTTGCAACTTTTGAGAGAAAGAGAGTGTGCGTGACTGTGCTTTAAAGTATGCGTGTGACAGCAAAGGAAATCTTTTCATTATGAACGATAATTCAGCTTTATTATTTTTTTTTTAAAGAAAAGTCAACATTTAAGAAATAATCCAGAATATAGTATAATGGAAAAATAAAGATCCTAAAGTCCGAAGAAAATGTGTGTACAAATCTCAAAGTATATTTGAATCCAATTTTTATCTAGCATTGATTGACCATCGCCAATATTCATCCGTAAAATTCCATGTGTTTTTGAAGCAAAGGAGTTAATGTCTACACCATCTTTGAATTATTTGCTCAGTGAAAATGTTCTTAATATGCACGGAAGTTTACGATTTCTACCAATTTTCACACCCTCCAAAATGTAATAATACCACGTCTGTGCAATTTCAAAATGTTCACAATTAACAAAAACATTATAATCAACAGTAAAAACAAGGGCAAATCCACTCTGTGCAAACTTGAATAAGGGCGAAACAACCCAGAGCGAACGGGAATTAGGGCGAAAACACTCAGGTGCGAACTTAGTTCAGGGCAAACCACCCAGAACCCAATAACTGTATAGTTTCTGTAATTTTAATTGATAGCTGCACCAAGGTATGATATACATGTATTTTTGATAATTTCTAGTGTAAAATAAAATTTTCTATACTTGATATGTGTTCTATTTTTTTCTTTGTTAGCAGAATAAAACAAGTTGAAGCACAAGATTTTCATGACATTTTTCTCGCATTTACTTAGCAATTTTGTCACCTGCAATTTCATGTAAACAAAAACGGACAATAGATGACCTAAAGGTGAAATGTGTATAATCTCAATATAATATGGAAAAAATACTGGACTTCTAAAAATAAGAAAATAGACAGCAAATACCACACCATTTATATTGAATATCTCAGAAAAACAAATAGTAAAATAGTAAATCTAGGTGCAGCTATCAGTAAAAAAAAGCAAATTAGGACGATCTTTTCTTTACTCAGTATCAAATACTGCCTGGTATAGGTGTCCATTTCAGGAAAGGTTTTTATGAACTACTTAACATTGACTGAATAATTTGGGATAGGTGCAAAGTAATTGAAGAACACAAATTTAATAAAACTATACCAAAAATAGCTGGTATACCATTTTATTTTGTACAAGTAATCTTGGCAGTTACTGCTCCAATAATGCCTTGCCATTTTTTTCTTAATCACATAATCTAAACGGTTTTAACCACATTAAGAAATATCATCAGATCATTTTCAAAATTTGAAACAATTTCATTTTTAAATTGGTAATGGTACAAAATGGCAAGGGTGTGAAAAGGGTTTTATCATGATATGAAATTGTTAAGATAGGAATCAGTTTTCAAGTTTGGTTTGAAAGGTCTGTGATACATTAAGGTTATTTATAAGAATTCAATACATGTATTTCATCCTGAATGAACATCTAGTGTAGATGCTGCTGTGAACATTTCTTAATTTTTTATTGGCTGATTTAAAAATTCTTCTCCTGTTTAATTGCCTGACCAAAGTCTAGTGAAGATTTTAAGTAAGCATCAAAGGGAAGCATGAGCATGATGAGTGATTTTATGAATATCTACTGATTGTCTCCCAATGCCACTAAATAAAAAAATTGACAACTTTCCAATTCACTCTGAATAAACTCCATTGTATAAAAACTTTGACAAGTAGTTTCAGCTACTATTAGATGCAATTGGAGAACTTATTCCCCAACACTGGTTTCAGACTAACTGATTTTCATGCATAAAAATGATGTAATATTAATACATTTTTCATTTTAGGTTGACATAAATATACTTCATGTGATCACCATCTATTAATCAATGCCTAAAAGGATAGTTGTTTAGAGCAGCTTTACCATAGACAAATAAACACATATATGTAAATGAACCATATGACACCTTTAAATACTGACAACATATATTCCAAGTTTAATCATTTTAATTAAAAGACTATAATGAATATGTTGTATCTTAATACACAATCATACAAATTTAATATGCAATGTTATTTGTAAACAAGTACCACTAAAATGGAGGATGGAGATGTGTTTGAAGATGTTGTTTCAAAAGATTGTAACACATCAGATGATATTCAGATTCTGTCAGACCCAAGTCAGTCGGAAAATTCTTCCTCAAAGACGGAAATACAACATGATTTGCTTCAGTCAACTCAGAATACAGAAATACTTGAAACAGATGGCAGTGAAAATCTAGAATGTGAAACATCAAAGAAGGAACATTCAAATCAGCTTGGGTATGACTTGAAACAGAATGTATCGAATGGACAGAAGCCAAGGTTAAGTGAAAGTTCAAGTGATGGAATGATTTCAGAGAGTCCCTCAGTAGAGCAAAGGTCAAGGTTGACATCATCTGAGGATACAGATGGTACTATAAAACCAGGTAAACATATGGATTCAGATAGTTCTGATAGTAAAAGTATAGAAACCTTAGACTATACAAGTGGTGAAGATAAAAGTATCGAGACTGTTGACAGTGAAGAAGATAGATTAGCTGCAACAACGGAGAATCTAGAAGGAGTTAACAGGCCAGAGAGTTTACTGCTAAAGAAACCAGTTCATTATGAAAAGAGGAGGAGTCGAAGTGATGAACATCAAAAGATAGACACAAGGACCATGAGTAGCAGTACTGCTGTTGACATTCCAACAAGACGGGGATCAGAATTTGAAAATATAGAGGAGACCATGTTATCTAAAAGTATGCCACATGGCACAGTGATGAGAAAAGGAGATATGATTGAATTTGTAGCTGATGATTTGCAAGAAATGATCAAAAGGAGTAGTCCCATGACACAAACAGGTATATTTATATTTGTATTACACACAAGGGATTTGCATTGTGGTTTATTATGTTTTTCAAGTCATATTTTACTACGTATACATATGCTACATTCTGGAGAATATGAATTATTTATTCTGACACATACATGGTTGTTCATACAGTAATCAGTGAAATTATTTAGCAGATAGTAGGTTATCTGTTGGTGAATCAAGGGACATTACCCCATTGAAATCTTTATTCAAGATCATAGTCTATTTCACATTATATTCAATTTTTTAATAGTTCATACATGTATCTAATAGTCACATCTGAGTCATAAAACACATAGTTCAAGTTGACTTCTTCCAAGTGATAGTCTATCTAATTGAGTTTAATAACAGTTCCAAAGATAATTGAGAATTAGGTTCCAAGGGGTTATCTTTATGAGGGTCAGGGCATCCTTAACTCTCAGTGGGCCTTTGTAGGGTTTTATATGTGTAATTACAGTCTATGTTGGAAAAACTTTTGTCTGAAAAAAAGTCTATATCTTAAGAAATTTGGATCAAAATAATGTACATTTAGAAATTGTTAAAATATTTGAATATTGCAAATTGAGACAGGGTTTGAATCCCAATAATTTAACCTGCATTTCAGATTTTGTCAGTATTATTCCGACACAAGCTTGAAGAAGTCGCAATCATAAAACTCGCATTATAGCCTTAAAATAAAAAATGACATTAATAAATGGATGCAATAATTTCAAAATTTACAGTAGGTCATTGTGAAGAAATTGACATTTGATAACTTATATCAGTTACTGTTAAATAAATTGGATAGCTGGATTCAGTTACTTCACTAGAAATTTAAAAGTTTCAAAATCAGGCCCTGCTTCAAGTTGATAGGCTACAATAATTGTTACATGTCAGTCACTCCGTCACCAAGGCCCTGCTTTCAGAGTAAATCATTACATTTACATTTTGGTTAAAAACATGTAAAATTTTAAAACATGTTTATTACCATATTTTTTGTCTTAACGGATGGGATTATTTCTCTTAATTTAGAAATTTCTATTTTAGGCTTATAGGGAATAAGTTATTAATCTCATGGTTTAGTTCAGATCTTACTGTTCTTTGTTAATTTTTCTTACAATAAACTTTACTAGGTGGGCGTAGATGATGTAGATATCTTTGGTAAATCATATAAAAATATTCTTTTGTAAGCCTCCAGTACAGCCAGTAGTAGAAGATCCAGTCTAAAGAGTTATTCCAGTGTCTCCAGTTCTACGTCATCAGCGTTCGGGACTGGTATGTCTAGATCACCCAGTAGTATATTACAACAAAGTCCTGATGATATTCCACCAATTGATCCTCAAGCCATTCATGACCTAGAAATGCATGCACTGAAAGTAGCAGATAACCTTGACCTTCTGATGGGAAACCTGAAAAGTAATCTTCATAAGGTATACTTGTATAACAATTAAATGCATAATAATCATGCAAGATCTTAGGTACCCATGTCAAGCCCACTTATGTTCCAGTGAAAAGCCTGTTAAAAATGATTTAATTCAAAATCATTTATTTAGAGTGTTGAGTCATATGCTAATTAGGGGTTAGTTTTGCCATTTATGAATAATTATGGAAGATGTTTACATAGAATGCATTGTAAAAATCCTGATTTTGGAATCAATTCATTTTATTACAATAAAAACTTTGTTAAAGTTTTTGGCAGTATCTTGTAAGACCAAACACTTAGACATAATAATTTGCTTTTTCAGAGTTTGTACTGTGAGATGAATAAGATATAATGTGTACAAAACAAAAGTAGCCTTTTATAGAGAATACTTTTTTACTGGAAAATTGCATGATTCTTAGGTGGACTGTTATTGAAAATTAAGAAAAGAATTTGACATGGTAATGTTTCTGTGTGTAGTCTTTGAGTGGAAGCTATGGTTTTCTCATTGATTGGTGTCCTTCAACTTGTTCAGGAGTTATGTATGGAGTTATATGTGTGTGCAAACAATAGGAATATAGAAAAAAGGAAATGTAGTTTGATTTGGAATTAGACAGCCATCCGAAAAATCTCAATGTCATATTGCATATCTTCAGGTTATATTCTTCTGTAAAAGGTAGAAATAAAACCTTAATCATATCAGAAAACATCAAACATATTCAAGAAACAACAGAAAATTTTGATATTTATTCGAGGCATATGATTATTGTTGAGAGCAAAAAATCTTAGCATTGCAGATTCATTGCAGAAGTATTGAAGAATATTGTAAATTTGATGTTAAAAACTTATTTTCCAGATGTCAGCCATTACAGTAGGATGTCTAAGTGCATACAAAACTTCAGTAGATACTACATGTGATTCAGTTGATAGTAGCATTAAGGTATAGTATTTGTGCAAATGTTTATGTGTTTTAAGGAATTATACTTATGGTTTGAAGAAACAACCACAAAGGCCTGGATGGCACACCATAGTTTTTAAATTGAAATTTATGAACTTTTTGACCCCGCTTTCGCTAAGTGGGGGAATACAGAATTTGGAATTTATCAACTTTTTGTCCTGGCCTTTGGTGAAGTGGGGGGCTGTAGAATTCGGGGCTCTGTCATTTTGTCATTCTGCATTTCGTTTCCCGACTCTTATGGGCTAATTTATACTTTGAAAGCAATCGTCCTGCGATTGATGAGTGTCAAAATCGTGCAACATCGTGCAGTAGTTGTGCAATGTTCGTACAACAGTTGGGAGATGTCGTGAGACGATTGCTGGAAAAGGTATAAATGAGCCCTAACTTGTGATCTGCTTGCCCAGTTTGAACCAAACTTACACATTTGGTAGGATTGTGGAAGGGGAAGAACCCTAATGATTTTTAGATCAAAAGGTCAAGGTCATTTAATTTTTTCGGAAAAATTTTTCGTTTCCAGACTCTTAACTTGAGTTTACCTTACCGGATTTCAATGAAACTTATATCATAAGAAGGAATATATGCTCTTATTTGAATAAAAAATAAATGACAAGGAGACCGCATCCCATCTCTACATAAACTCATAATGTCTGGTATTCATATCTGTTCCTACTTTTCATACATTTTAAGCCCCAAAGGGCGGCCCAGGTATAGAAATAGGTCTTTCTGTTTCTCCGCCTGTAGGTAGAACCCCTGCTAAGGGGGCGTCCGTTAGTTGGAGTGGGAAGTATAAATACTCGAACTCCCCTTCTCGAAGGTTGTGCCGGGGAAAGAATAGGCACCAGGTATCTCCCTCCTGGAGGCACTAGTCCTCTAAAAGGGGTGTCCATGATTGTGGGGGATGTATAAATTCACATTTTTAGGAAATGTCATGTCTTAAGCCTGTTAAGGACCACTTGTAATAGCTCATTTGAGTGGTCAGTAGGCTAAATTTCCCGTCCTATCCAATCCGCAATTTTTTCAGAGGCAGTCTAAAAGTCCCTCCCTTACCAGTCACTTGCTCACAGTCTACACATTGATTTATTGTTTTTGTCCTGAATATTCATGAAATATTTGCCACTGGATGTTAAACAACAACCAATCAATCAATCATTCATTTTAAAATGCGGGGCTTATAGATGTTATTTTTGTAATAACATAAATAGGTATATTTTCTGTTGCAACCTCAGAGTGGCGTAAAATCATGGTAGAACCTCATATGCAGTTTGTTTTATGTCGTTTTGCCCCTCCAGTGTCCCAGGTTAGGGGGACGGTTGAGTACTCACAAACATTTTTATGTTTAAGTGTTACTTATTTTAAATTGTTTACTTATTGGGCGGATAGTTTTATTTTGGGGCCTTTACAGCTCGGCATCAGTTGTTAAGATGTGTCCATTATTGAAGACATCGGGGCACCCTGTAAAAGTTATTTACACATTTTGGATGCCTTTTGTTGTCTTATAGACAGATTTGCCACATCTTCTTTTAAAATATTTAAATGACTTGTTTGCTTGTAAAAGAGATTGCATTAACAGTAATTAGTTTCATCATTGCAGAATCATACAACATCTCCAATTTTATATTGTTATATAAAGTTATAAAGTGATCAAGCTGATGGTAATACAGAAGCAGACATATTGAAATTTATCACACAGTTATTAAAGTGCGTCATTCAAATAGCTAATTAAAGTATAAATGCACATTGCCTGAAAGTTCAAACTTACTAGAATAAGATAATAATCAGGAAAATTTCCAAACAGTCAAATTATTAAGAATCAATGCATAGTGATAGTTAATGCAGTCCCGATGAAGTCCTTTGTTACAATGTTCACAGTGCGTTTTTCGATAACGACCACCAAATCCACTCCTGCCAGAACACATACGGCAATATTTAAATTGGAGGATTTTCTGTAATGACATTCTTTGTTGTCTTTTACTGGTAGTGGGAGTGCGGAAGGTCGTGGGTTCGATCCCCGGTCAGGTTAATCATTAATATGCACTCGTCCTGAATATTCATGAAATATTTGCCACTGGACATTAAGCAACATTCAATAAATCAATGTACGTCTAAGTTGCAAAGTGTCAAATGCTCAGTTGCCATATTCTTATTTAAACACTGAATAAACTAAAGCCTGTTTTTAATCACATGTGCAGGACGCGTATTAAAAAATATACTAAATATATCATGTATTTGTATTCCTTTGCATTTCAACGCAGGATTAGAAAAAAAAGTCACCCTGTTGTGTTAAGTCATTTTTGTATTTCATTGCCTTGTAAGGGTATGTAGTATATTAAGTATATTTTATTATTGCCTTGTTAGTGTATGTAGTACAAATGTAGTATATTAAGTATATTTTTTATAACCCATCCTGCACCTGTGGTTTTAACAGGTTGATTGCTGTCACCCGGTTCTCTTTCATTTGTTGAAAACTAGTCTTCAATATCGCTCATTGTGGCTGCAGTGACCTATATATGACATTTAACGTATGACGACAATTACATTGCATAATTTAGGTTCTTTACGGTAAAGGCGATGTAAAGCAAATATCAAACAACGGCAATGCTTATTTCACTATACTTCTATGGAAGTATAAATGAAAATACTATGAAATATGTAGTCTACATTCTTTTATCAACAATCAAAATATATACCGTATTGTGACATGCGCTTATTTGAATATATATTTTTCTATATATATTTCAAAAGATGACGAAGCCGTTTCTTATCCAATTTTAATTAATTTAATAAAATTTGTAATGTTGAACAGAAAATTTAAATTGAGAGTTCTATTATTTTAATTTGGGGTGACCACCTTAATACAATCTTTTTAATATGTTTGACAAAAAGCAATCTGATTAAGTCAAATTCTCTATCTTGCTCCTGTTTACCAAGTCGCGGCTTGTTAATCTGACAAAATGCCGTAGAATAGTAAAATAGGCAGATTCATATTTTTTAATTTGATTTTCATGACCAATTGACCGATAAGCTTTAATATTTATAACTTTCAAAAAAAAGGGGTAGAAAAACGCAATATTGGGAATTTTTTTTTATTTCTCATTGGATTTTGATGGGGTTTGTTGCAAATAATTCCTTGTGAAAAATGAAACAACCATATTCATTTCAGGTATGTATATCCTTAAACATTTATTAACTAATAAGCTCTTCCATTAAACGAAACTAAAAGGCGGGGGACCTTGAGCGCTGCTCTATTTTCACACAAAATGAATAAAAATAGCAAACATAGATTCCAACCAGATGAACTTTTAAAAGCAATTTAATTAATTAATTTGTATTTCATGTACTGTCCATGTATATCTTTAGGAATTATTTCCCATGGTAACATTGTTCTGTAGTGATTTATTTTCAAAAGTTGTCTTAAAAGAGCAGAAAAGGTTAGTCTTAGGGGAAAAGATTGTAAAAATATATCTAACAAAGAAATAAAATTATAGACAAATTATTTTACTGAGTTATTCACTTGTTCATAGAGTTTGCTGTTCTTGGAAATTTACAGCATATTATGAAAAATATAATAATTTGTTTTATTTATTTCAGTCTATGTATGCATTGATGGCCAAATGTGAAGAGTTAAGTAACAGTATGAAACCTGTAAACAAGTTGGCAGAACAAATGTATCCTTTTTATAATGTTAAAATATTTAACATTTACATGTCTTGGTAAAAAAATAATGTCTCAATCTGTATTGCCTATATCAAAAACCAGAGGCTCCAAATTTTTGCCAGGCCAAAGGGGACTAAACTGTGTACCATTATGGCAACTATCTAAGCTAAACTAAGTTGAATCCTGAATGTCTGATCGGCAAATTATTCACAAATTTAGTACATGACTTCTTAATCATTTCTGCACAGTAACAACTCCATTCACTTTGTGGTTTCTTACAAGTAGATCTTTTAAATTTGGACCAATCAGAACAAATAATGCCCATGGTGGCCTTGTTGAATTTCTGATTTTCTTTCACATGTTTCACCATAAACACAATTCTGGTAAAGGACCTGCCAAACATTTCTGCCAAATTTGGTTGAAATCTATTCAGTGGTTCATGGAAGAGGATGAGAATGTTAAAAAGTTAACAAACGATGACAGATGCAAAATGATGGCAAAACATCACATGGCTTTTATGCCCGGTGGGCTAATAAAGAAAACCAAACTTTCCATTTTATAAGGGGAGCTTTTATTCATTCAATATCGTTCTTGTCATGGATGGGTTTTTTTGGGTTGTAGGGAAGAATTATGTGATGAACCCAAAATTATAAGCATTTGACTTAATACTGTCATACATGAAAATCATATCTACTGATCAGATATGTAGTGTATTTAAAAAAAATATTATTTTTACATCATTATAATAAACAACTTTTTTTTAAAAATTTTTATCTTGGTATGTGCAAGCATGCAATTGCAGTGATGTTTTGAGGCAGATATATATACACAATCAGTGGCCTGCTGATTTAATGTAAACTATTTCAATGCATATGGTTAAATGATTTTCCTTTCTTGTATACAGGTACCTTGTAAAATTGTTTGCAATTGAAAGAACAGAAAATCCAGGAAAATTTAAAAATTTTAAACTATAAATGTAAAGTTTAATCCTTAACAGACTTTCAGAAAAGAAATTAAAAGGTTACTGGACAGGTTTGAAGCACAGATAGCAGACAAACCATAGAAGACTGTGATGAGATTTTACCACTGTATTAAAGAATGACCAAAGACCTTTGTTGAACTGTTATAAATGTTCATTTATATATTGTAAAATTATCAATATATGTATACCTTTCCATGCTATTGATTAAGAAATGGCTGTCATAGGAAGTTTTTAAATGTGTTTGCATTATAAGAGAGAGATTCTCATAAAGGTTGTTCCTACCTTGAAATATTACTTTGCTTTCTAAAAAATTATTCTTTAAGAGGAAAAGGTATCATTCTTTTCATTATTTTGTGTATTCTTGATACATATTCAAAAATTGACATTGCGATAAACATTTGAATCTTTATCACGGGTATTTTTTGCTTTCTCTATCTCTTACTTCATTATTCATACGATAAATTTTAAAATGTTAAAGAAAATGCTTATGTTTTAGCAGTTATAAAATCTGTGTTATAATTATTCCAAAAAATAATCACAGTTGACATCTTGGTAAGAGGGTATCAAATATTCAGAAGAAAGATGTATTATTTATTCTTGGATTTTATCCATAAATTTCTAATAGCAAGGATGGAGATGGGTAGGAAGGAAATTTTAAAATGTTCAAACAATGAACTACCTTTGAATTAGTTTAATACATTTATTTTGATGGACAAATAACCAATTACAATGTACTGTCCATGTCTGCAAGTAAATTTTCTTACTTGCCCATATCTATTTCAATGAACTGTTAGTTTTTAATCACTTTAATTTTATTGTAGGGAAAATGCCTAATCCTTTTTTTCTGTTGTTTGTACATGTATTTTTAAATGTTTTGGGGTACTTTTTTTCATAAAATTGGCCATTTCATTGAGTAAAAGATTAATTTATATTGGTTTATCAGTATGTCATTCATTAGTAAATTATGTTCTCAATATAGTTTGTATACTTGATTAGGGTCAGTGCAATATGTAACTGTTTCCAGTTTAATTATTACATGTTGTAGTATTATGTAATTCATACATACATGTGTATGTGTATGTGGAATAAGAAAATAAAAACTTACATTCCTAATGATTTATTATGTCTTATTTGTCAATTCAATAGAGCTCACACTTTATCATAAAAAATAAAAATGTGGTATGATTGTCAATAAGACAGCAATCAACAAAAGCCAAAATAACAAATAACTGAATTAAGTTAAAGCAAAACAAAACAAAGGTGACTACCCGGGTATAACCCACTAATTATTGTTTAAAATGTAAAACAATTTCTTTTTAACAAAAAAAAAAACAAGACGCAAGTCGTTGGAAACAACAGATATCCCCACACACTGCAACGCCTATCCCAGCTGTTGTTTCGAAGTCTGATTTTATCTAAAGCTTTGTCCGAATGATAATTTTTGTTTTTTTACCTCTGAAGTTCATCCAAAAACTATTCAGTATACTGTTTCTTGTATAAAATTTCAAAGGTCATAAAGATTGTTCATGTGATTCCCAAAATATACAGTTGCTAGATAAAATTACCATAAAAAATAAATCTTTGAGTAATTTTAAGAACTTAGGCTAAGTCTGTATTTCATTTTTGTGTCGCCTGCACACAAAGTGTGGGGCGACATATAGGTATCACTTTAGTCGTCTTGTGTCATCAGCGTCACACTTTTTCGTAACACTTTTCTCTGCAACCACTAAAGGGAATGATTAGATATTTGGTAAATAGCTTAGACGTGATGACTT